>SMDT01001408.1:0-91788 GCA_005392925.1 Aquilaria sinensis
CCATCTTCCTTTTTGCTTCCTTCAACCTTTTCTTTAAACCATCCTTTATGGTTATATTGGACACGTCTACTTGATCGTTACTCTGAGGATGAGCTTCCGGGGCGAAGTACATTTTTATCCTGAGGTCGGTAGCAAATTCTTAGAATCCCTTGCCAATAAACTGGTAACCATTGTTGGCCACTATCACCCTCAGTATGTTGAATCTTCATACGATGTTCTTCCAGATTAATTTCTATATATCCTTCGCCAAAATGGTTGCCAGGGGCTCTGCCTTAATCCATTTAGTGAAGTAATCTACTGTGGCCACGCAGAACTTTGCTCCTCCGGGTGCAGTTAGGAGAGGCCCGATGAGGTGAATTCCCCATACTGCGAAGGGGCAAGGGTAGTTAGCCGAGGTTACCATTTTTTAGGGAACCTGTTCGGATGTTAGCGTGTTTTTGGCAGTTGTCACATTTCTTGACAAATTGCCTTGTGACATTCCTCAGAGTGGGCCAGAAGTATACTTGGTGGAGTAGCACTCCTGCCAGAGCCTCAGTTCCTATGTGGGAACCACAGACCCCCTCGATGGACTTCTTTGAGGACTGTTTTCTATTGTCCTCTTCACTGACACACCTTTACAGTGGACTCGCAGACCCTTGTTGGTATAAACTTCCTCCCCGATAGGGAATATCGTCCAGAATGTCCAGAACGTCTTTGCACTTTTGCTGCTTCACGAGAGTCATCAGAGAAGCTCTGAAGGTCATGGGATACCTCTTCATGGGATTTTTGCATTCTCTTTTTGAGGTCACTATGCTCATTATTGCTATGCTCGGGTGGCCCAATAATTCGGTGGACCTTTCTTGAATTGGCCAGACTATCTGCTTCAGTATTGTCCCGATGAGGCACGTTCTCGTTGTTGTTACCATGTCGAATTCTTGTATGAGCTTTGATACGAGGTAGTGAAACTTTGCCACGGTTGGGGTCCTATATGCCGTTGTTCCTTGCCATCTGTAGGACCTAACGAGATGGGAATCGATGTGGCCTTACTACTAGGTTTCTTACACGAACTAATCTGGCGATGGCGCACGCCAAACCTGCTTATGAGAGCTTCATATTTTTCCACATTGGTGGTGACATTAACCTCAAAATTTGATGGCTTTCATGGCTTCTATACCTTTGGGACCCCCCCCCCACACAGAATTGCGCTTGCTCCTTGATGTTTAGACAGCCCGAGCGTCCTGTCAACAAACAGAGTCTCCTCAGGTCTCATCTTTCCGTGCTAGGTCGGCTTGACTGTCTTCGGCCAATGGCTACTCCTCACCTCCTCCAACCCCCCCGTCATCGGCAATGAAATCTGCCAATGCCTATGTCTTTTATTGCCCCTCCTCAGGTCCATAGCGTAATATCACTACCCATCGATTCATGCCTCGATGCACCTCTATTGATAGTCCTTCTCGAGCAGTCTAACTTCTTCATTATATCCCTAAGGTGCAGGTTACTTCGGACTATAATAGAGTGCCGCCCTTAGAACATAAGGTCACTTAACCTTCTGCTTTATTCCCAAGTATCCTAGGGCGTAACTAGCCTTTTGTAGCAAGGGGGTACTTGACTTCGGCACCACGCAAAGACTTGTTCATTTAATATACTGGCCATTGCTTTGCCCCCTCTCTCTTCTCCTCCTACAAGGACTGAGCTTCACCCGCCCGTTGCCTCTTTCCGTGACGCGCGAGGTAGAGGATGCAGGGCTGCTCCCTTCCTATCCGGACTGAAGAAGTGCTTTCGCAACATGGGCCTTGTCAGACTTTAATCCTCTTCCCTAGCTTTTTTCTTCTGCAGGTCTTCGTATTGCAAGTGACTGCCACCTCGGGTCCACCCTCCCAAGGTCCATCATTTTTTTTTGCTGCCGTTTAGTGAGGCCTTCTGAAGAACGGCTCAATCCCAGTGATTCCCTTATCTGGAGATGAATTTGCTGAGGGACGTGATTTTCCTTGTGAGTCTCTGCACATCTCGTCGTCGCCGTGGGAGTTCGGCATCCGCAGCAGGCGCGGCTTGACATTTTCTGGATTGGCATCAATACCTCTCTTTGACACCATTAATCTGAGGAACTTACCCGCATTCACCCCAAAAAATCGCTACTTTTTTTTGGGGTGAGATCTTAATCCTGAATCATCCTTAGTTCGTGGAATGTCTTCCCTCTATCTAGTATACGATATGACTTAATGCATTTTTCGTTCTCAAATATCATAATCATTGGACGCTATTACTCGTTCAATGTTCTACCTCGATATGGGAGCCAAAAAAAAGCCCCCCTCATTCATCCCACGCCCTGGTAGGGGCCTCATCGAGTTTGTAACGCCTCGCAAAGGACATTTCTCTCAATAATGCAACACCTCCTAAGTGATATGCATGAACCCGGCAGCTTCCTCCCCTCCCCTCGTCCTTTGGGGTACCATCCTCGATCTTGATGATACCTCTCTTCCACCTGAAGGCGTCGAGGAAGCTCAGGAGGGCCATACTCGGGCGGTTTGGGTCGCACCAAACCTCCGGTTTTATTCTGGCGGCAGATCAGATAATCGAATTCTGCATCGTAGGCAGCAAGCATCCATCCTCACATTTACGGAAGTCCGATGCACTCATCTCCAGTTTCTTCTCCTCGCCCTTCTTCTTTCTTTCATGGCGATAACTACACTACTAAGCTCATCATTCGGGGTAACCTGACCTCTCCTTTCCTATTGCCCCGTGGCCCCCCACCGTTCCTTCCATTACAGCGTTGGACCTTTGGCTTTTGATGAAGTTGTTTCTTGAAGTACCGAAAGGCTTCACTACTTTTTGTCGAACATTCACCCCATGCTTTGCCCCTCGGGCGTCACCCTTTCTCACTTGGTTTGGATTATGGCGAGGGTATACTCCTAGGCATGTCCTTCGGAGACATGCCAAACATATCCTTTGTTCATTTTAATAAAAACGATCCAGTTTTTTTCCTTTGTCCTCTCCTCCGGCCAGCCTAGTCTTTTTTCCCCCAACCCCTCCCGGGTACTATGGCTTAGGATAAGCTCCACATCTTATATCTCTAGTTTCTCCTTCTCTCGAATGCTCTACCATTATTCGGTTCTACATCCATATTCAAAACGTCACTCCAATTGCAACATAGCAAGGAGCCTTGCAATCATCCGAAAGTTTGCAGGTGGAGCTGTAGTTAATTAGGGCTTGGGACCCCTAATCGCATAGGAAAAACTACAGCCTTACACGAAAGGAACCTGGGTACCGGACACGTGGGGCAGGATAGACTAGGTAGCGAATGCCACGTAAATACCGTGTGGGGGGGTATAACGGTGGCGCCGCGGCGCATGGCCCTTCATGCTAGGGAAGTGTGTGCCACATCAAGTACTGACTCACATTTTAGCGGTGCTGTAAACAAAAAAGGGAACTAAAAATCCAACGTGTATAAACCCTTGATATTGCGTCCTTCAGCGGTCGAGGGGGGTTGAGTATGCATTGTACGAGAGGGGACGGCAAGTTACACAAAACAAGGTTGTCGATACACAAATGCAGACAGGTGCTCAGTCATGGGCTTGGTCCAGAAACGCGCAAGAGCTCTCGCAGTTTGCTTATGAACCGAAGTTCCTTCTTACAGCAGTGGTAGGTTGATTCCATACCGATCACACAGGGAGCTCTTCCTCGGACAAGGACCTACCTTGAAGTGCTAGGTAGATGTGACAAGGCTTTTAGATTTGCCCTTTTGCAGATACCCAAATTCGAGACCCCCATCAAGATGCGCAGAATAAGACGTCAGACATTAGAAACCATCATCAAGGAGTACTCATTTTGACACGTCCCCCCCTCCCTGCAGCTCTCTAATCCTTGCCAGTGCTTAGGAGTGTGTCCGTCATGAGTGAATACTACGGTAGACCCATCTTTTCGAAGAAGCTCGTTGGATAGGTTACCGAATTCCATCACCATGATCTCCCTTGCTTTCCTCTTTCTTTCTGCTGAAGGTAATCCAGTGGTGATCGTCTGGATTACCTTAGCCGGAGGTGGAGGATTCTTCTTAGGACTTTAGTTCTGACGTCGGTCAGAATCATAATCCTCATCTTCCTTTCTTTGCTCCTTCCTCTTTCCCCTGCGGGAGGGTATCCATAGGTACCGGCGAAGTTGGCCCTACTTGATTAGGGACTTGATGTACTTCCTGAGTTGGAAGCAATCCTCAGTGTCATGACCGTGATCCCGATGGAACTGGGAAAATTTCTTCATATTTTTCTTGTTTTCCGAGGTCATGCCCTTCGGTCACTGGATCTGGCTGCCTTGCCTTTCCATCACTAGCAGTATGTTCATTCTCGTGGTGTTGAAGGAGGTGAACATCACTGGCTTCTTCCCTTTCTGCCTCAGAGGTCGACCTTCGCCTTCAGCTGGATACTGAGGTTGGCTACTTTGTCCTCTGGGGCGCATGTGGTCAGGCTTTGGCCCTCCCATTCTTAATTCTTCAGCAATCATGTGTTATTCTTTGTGGCAATTAGGTTTTAGAGACAACTCGCCAATGTGGTCTGGGGGGTCTTTCGAGAACTCATAAAAGAGTTGTGAGTCTCGCCGAAGTCCTCGTATCTTGGCGAGGATGCATATTTCAGGACGGAAGTCCGGTACACTCTGGGCCTCTCAGTTAAACCTTTCGACATAGTCACGGATGGTTTCTCCATTCCTTTGCGCTATATCGAACATCTGAACCGGCATCTTCGCCGTCGGCCTACTACCAATGAACTGTTACGTGAACGCCGTGGACAGCTCTTGGAAACTCATTATAGTTCCAGGGGCAAGGGAGTTGTACCATGCGGTTGCCGGGCCTGAGAAGGTGACCTCAAAGCATTTGTAAAGGGTGGCATCATCAACACCGTGTAGCACCATGCTACACCTACACTTGGAAAAGGGTCACTACGCCCATCATAGGTTTCCAAGTGAGGGACCCGAAAGTCACTTGGCATTAATGCTTCCACTACCATCCGAACGAAGGGTGACTTTTCTCCGGTGAAGGTTTCAGATAACCTTGACTAGACTTGCTTTCAGGCGATCAACCTCTCTACTTTTTCCAACCTCTCTAGGATCTTTTGCATGAGGATGGTGGCCCTGGGCTCTTCTTGCTGCCTGGAGGCCTCCCGCAATGGAGAACGATGCCTCCTTTTCGAGGAGTAACTTCAATGGCGGGGTGATTGTGATATCTCTTCCGGTGAAGAACTTCGCCAGCGGGAAGTCTTAGCCCCTTCGGACCCCGTTTCTCCAGTACGTCAGGCTCTAGGGGCTACGTCCTCCATTTAGGACTCATCATAGAAGTCCCCACTCCCTGTGCTCCGGTGAGTGGACTTCGGGCTTCTCTCCCGACGAGGAGTTGGTGAGGGGGCTCTTCACCCCGAAGGTGGTTGTGACCACCTTTGGTCCAACTGCTACGTCTTCTTAGCCACAATAGAGCACTGAAAATCATGTAGGAAGCTCATCGTGATTGTTAGAGGACGTTCTTCCTCAGTCAAGGAAGTCTCTGCCGCAAGTTGTTCGGTCGCCGGTTGATTCTTCGGCGCGGATGGGGACTTCGGGAGTCCCTTATCCTTAGAACGCCGAGTCTCAATGATGGCTACTTGAGGGTGGTTTCCCACAGACGGTGCCAAATGATGCCCAGTGGCATCTTCATTGTACAACATCATAGGCATAAGAGGGACTTCTGGTAATGAGATGCTGATAGAAGAGACTTTCGACGTAAAAGTGCCTTAAACACTCAAAAGAACAGGGGTTAGGAGCTCCCCGGAGTGTGTTTCCGGGGGAAAAACCTCAGACGCCCAAGTCAAGATTTGGGAAGTGAAGAGTAGTGAATGGAGAGTAAGGAGCATAGTTCTCTTGAGAGTTCATGTTACGCACCCCGGGGTAGTCCAACTATGGTGCCAAAATTGTGCATTTAGACTCCCAGGATTGGTAATGTTCTATAGGCCATCATAACACTACCCTTAATGTGCATACCCAAGTGGCCCTCTTGGGCACCATGTAAATACATGCATATTGGTCAAACCATCACACACATATTCACATTTCATGCACACCATGGTAGCAAAGAAGGAAAACACTAGCACAAGTCTTAATCTTGGCTACCACACATTAGGCAATCTTGTTAAATTCTAGTGACCAGCTATTGCACCTGTAACTTCCACTAATAAAATGTATCATTCTATCCTCATACCCCTATTTTATTTTCTCCATTACCAAGTAGAGACTTAGAGTAAACCAAGGAATTTTGTTTTACATCAATAGCCCACCTATGGACCAAGTTATGGATTTTTGAAGTTGGTTACAAAATTCTGACCAAAAGAATAGTAACTCAGCCAATTTTACAATGTCATATCTTTGGCTACAAGGATCCAAATCCAGAATTTAAAAATTCCACTTCAACCAATAGATGTTCTCTAGGTGTGGTAAAAATATCATACCAAGATTCATTCTATACAGGGAGATATTAAACTTTAGGTACATGGTTGAAATTCTGGCAACTTTTGGCCCATTTTGCCCATACAATTTTTCCAAACCATGCCAACTCTTCATTCACAAGGGGAAAGCCCTCCAAGGCTATCCCATATATGTCCATTACACATAGGAATTACATTCATTTTATTTTAACAACTTTATGTGGCCAAAACAGAATTTACATGTAAGCAGCCCATCATTCACACTTAGGCAGCTTTGCACCACATCACTTACATTGCAAAAACATTACTCAAATGTTCACATACTTGTCTCATTTTACATACAATACATTGATGGGTTTTAGGAGCCAAACAGCACAGCGGAATTTAACCGAAACCCTCCAGGATCCAAGTGAAATAGGGTAAACCGGGTGTTCGAAAACTTTCATACCTAATTTACGGTTGAGATCTCTCACTCAACTGTGGAGTCGAATCACAAAACCTGAATAGTTGACATGCTCAGGCTCTCTATCGTATCCACACGAGCCTCTCAGGATCACCATGCTTCCACCACGTCCCGACAGATGCGTTTCTCTTGCGCTCGCAGTGCTAGCTTGCGTCCTCCAAGGAATTGCAAGAGAAGAGTGTGGCTGTCCTTTTTGGAGGCTAGGGCAAGGAGACCTGCGAATTTCTCACTAGAAGTTGTATTTATAGTGAGACTCAACTTCCAGGCCTAATGGGTTTCAAAGCCCTAATCCAATTAGGATTTAATTTCGGGCTTAATAATGGCTCAACTATTGGGCCCATTATTAATATGAAATTATTGTGAAACCAAAACCTAAATTATTAGCCCATGCACTCTAATGATCCAAATAGCTCTATGTGTGCGACCCAATAGGCTGTTACCACGTTGGCAATGATCATAAATCACATTTATGATCATAAGCAATGAGCGGTGTCTAGCAACACATCATTGCTACCCAAGTGACAAGATTGTCGATGATTCGACTAAACCTTTATGATCATCACCGATATATGCCATTGTCCCTTTGTCCAAGATATCAAGACTAAGCACGAGACATGGAATGTGTCACTCTCGTATAGCCCAATCTTTGGTTTCTTGATTACCGAGTAGACCAACTTAAACTGATGACATTGATATCGTATATCAACTCATCCGAGCATGGCCATGCATTTTTCTAAGTCTTACTCTATCAAGGGGCCCGAAGATATCACTCCCGTTACATAGGAGGGACAAATCCCATCTTGATCATACAAATCCCTCCGCATGATATGTGACATACCCAATGACCTCCTTCAAGTTCACTCAGTTACGAGCAACAAAGGAAAGTATCAAAGTATGTGACTCACATGTAGGGAACCTTGATGATCTTAGGTCGAAGGACTACATATACCATGATCACTATGAGAATCACTTATGACACTCATATAACGATCCATGTAGTGTTCTCATGGTGGGTCGGTCCAGTACACAAGTTCTCCAACTTGTACCCATATGTAGACTACATATCTCATATTAGTCTCCACATATGCTAGTCGTTATGTATTATTGCAACCCGCTCCACAATAATACTAGACTAGGGACGTTTAAGAATATCATTATTCTAGGGTTACAATTATGTTTGTTACGTTACGCAGAAACAAAACAACAAACATAATTGCTGGATTAATGCCTTAATAAAATATCATGACTCAATGTGCAAAAATACAATCATCTCATGATTGGCCTTTTGGGCACAACACTAACAATCTCCCACTTGCACTAAAAGCCAATCATCCATGTATCTAATACCGATGGACCTAGAATGGCTATCATGCTTTTGCTGCATAAGGGGCTTTGTCAGTGGATCAGCAATGTTGCTATCTGTCGAAGTCCTGCATATCCTTACATCACCCCTCTCGATGATCTCCCTGATGAGATGATAGCGTCGGAGTATGTGTTTGGATCGCTGGTGAGATCGAGGTTCCTTAGCCTGTGCGATTGCTCCATTGTTGTCACAATAAAGCTCTATCGGGTCGGCAATGCTTGGAACCACTCCAAGTTCAGTGATGAACTTCTTGATCCAAACTGCCTCCTTCGCAGCATCAGAGGCGGCAATGTACTCAGATTCTGTTGTAGAGTCAGCTACTGTCTCTTGCTTTGAACTCTTCCAGCTCACAGCACCACCACCAATACAAAACACATAACCAGATTGCGATCTAAAATCATCCTTATCGGATTGGAAGCTTGCATCGGTGTAACCCCTTACAACGAGCTCATCTTCACCTCCAAAGACCAAGAATGCATCCTTAGTCCTTCGTAAGTACTTAAGGATGTTCTTAACAGCTATCCAGTGACTCTCACCGGGGTTCGATTGGTACCTACTCGTCATGCTCAAAGCATATGAGACATCGGGACGAGTACATATCATGGCATACATGATAGATCCAATTGCTGAGGCATATGGAATCTTACTCATGCGCTCTCTCTCCTTGGGTGTACTCGGACACTGAGATCTGGAAAGAGTTATACCATGTGACATGGGCAAGAATCCTTTCTTGGAATCTTGCATGCTAAACCTCTTTAGCACCTTGTCAATGTATGTACTTTGACTTAGGCCAAGAAGCTTTCTAGATCTATCTCTATAGATCCTGATGCCTAACACATAGGCTGCTTCACCCAAGTCCTTCATAGAGAAACATTTCCCTAGCCAAGTCTTCACAGACTGTAGCTCAGGAATGTCATTCCCGATGAGTAGTATGTCATCTACATACAACACCAAGAAGACAATAGCGCTCCCACTAACCTTCTTGTAGACACAAGGTTCATCTTCATTTTTGATAAAACCAAACTCTTTGATTGCTTCATCAAAATGAAGATTCCAACTTCGAGAAGCTTGCTTCAGTCCATAAATGGACCTTTGCAACTTTCACACTTTATTGGCATTCTCAGGAGTGACAAAACCCTCAGGTTGTGTCACGTACACATCCTCAAGTAGCTTTCCATTTAGGAATGCAGTTTTGACATCCATTTGCCATATCTCATAATCATAGTGTGCAGCAATAGCAAACAAAATTTGGATGAATTTAAGCATAGCAACTGGTGAAAAAGTTTCATCATAGTCAATACCATGAATTTGCTTGAAACCTTTTGCAACCAATCGTTCCTTAACGGTAATCACATTACCATCCATGTCAGTTTTCTTCTTGAAAACCCATTTGCACCCTATTGGTTTTACCCCTTCAGGTGGGTCAACCAAAGTCCATACTTGGTTTTCATACATGGATTCCATCTCGGATTTCATGGCCACTAGCCACTTCTCAGAGTCAGGCCCCGACATAGCTTGTTGGTAGGTTGTGGGCTCATCCTGATCCATGAGCATCACATCACTGGTGTGAGTCACAAGAAATCCATATCTCTCGGGCTCACGCCGAATCCTACCAGACCTACGTGGGCTCTGTGCTACAGGAACAGACTCTTGAACCACAACATCTTGTGGTGTCTGTTCAGGTTCCATTTCAGGTTCGATGTCTCCTTGTTGTTCTTGAATTTCTTCAAGTTCTACTTTCCTCCCACTAGTTCCTTTAGAGATAAACTCTTTCTCTAAAAAGACACCAGTTCGAGCAACAAACACTTTTTGCTCAGAAGGATTGTAGAAATAGTAACCCTTTGTTTCTTTGGGATACCCAACAAAAAGGCATTTTTGAGATTTGGGCCCTAGTTTGTCAGAGGATTGACATTTCACATAAGCGTCACAGCCCCAAATCTTCATAAAAGACAAATTGGGACGCCTCCCACTCCATATCTCATATGGTGTCTTTTGAACCGATTTAGATGGAACTCGGTTTAGTGTAAAAGCGGCTGTCTCTAGAGCATGTCCCCAAAAGGAGTTTGGAAGGTTAGCTTGACTCATCATAGAGCGAACCATGTCTAACAGAGTTCGATTTCTCCTTTCAGATACACCATTCCATTGAGGTGTACCTGGTGGAGTGAGTTGTGATACTATACCACACTCCTTCAGATAGTCAAGGAATTCTCGATCCAAGTACTCTCCACCTCGATCTGATCGAAGCACTTTGATACTCTTCCCGAGTTGATTCTCTACTTCATTCTTGAATTCTTTGAACTTTTCAAAGGATTCTGACTTGTGTCTCATGAGATACACATAGCCATATCTGCTGAAGTCATCAGTGAAAGTAATGAAGTATTGGAAACCTCCTCTAGCATGTGTAGACATAGGGCCACATACATCACTATGTATGAGTCCTAGTAAGTCATTAGCCCTTTCACTTTGCCCTGTGAATGGGGCTTTGGTCATCTTGCCCAACAAACATGACTCACATGTCTCATATGATTCAAAATCAAATGAGTCCAAGAGTCCATCCTTATGGAGCTTGGATATGCGGGTCTCATTTATATGGCCCAAGCGACAGTGCCAGAGATAGGTCGGGTTTGAATCATTTAATCTGACCTTCTTGGTATTCACATTATAGATTGGATCTTCGAGGTCTAGAACATACAACCCATTGCTAAGTTAAGCACTGCCATAAAAGATTTCATTCAAATAAATAGAACAACATTTGTCCTTTATTATAAATGAAAAACCTTTCTTGTCCAAACAAGAAACAGAAATCAAATTTCTACTAATAGTAGGCACAAAGTAGCAGTTGTCTAATTCTAAAACTAATCCACTAGGTAAAGTGAGAACATAAGTCCCTACGGCTAAGGCAGCAACCCTTGCTCCATTTCCAACACGTAGGTCCACTTCACCTCGGGCCAATCTTCTACTTCTACTTAGATCCTGCACATTTGCACAAATGTGAGATCCACATCCAGTATCCAATACCCAAGATGAGGAAGTAGAAAAGTTAGCCTCTATAACAAAAATACCTGAAGTGGAAGTCTTACTTCCCTTTTCCTTAGCAAGTTCTTCAAGATAGAGCTTGCAGTTGTGAACTGACTGTAGCTTTTAGGCAACGATTGCAAGACTACATCGATAGCCAACTCTTTCTGAAGAGCAAATCCCAAATTCTCAAGATTCTCAATGTACCCAATCATCTTGAGGACATGAGGACCCATGGGACTTCCCTCAGACATCTTGCACTGAAACAATGCCTTAGAGGTCTCAAACCTCTCATACTTAGCTTGCTCTTGGAAAAGCATTTTGAGATGTTCGATCATATCGAACGCCCCCATGTTCTCATGTTGCTTCTGAAGCTCAGATTCCATGGTAATAAGCTTGAGGCATGCAACATCCAAAGCATCATCAGAATGCTTCTTGTGAGCATCCCTTTCAGCTCTTGGAGCAGTGGCAGCAGGCTCATTCGGAATGGGCTGCTCTAGGACATAAGCCTTTCTCTCTTATTTGAGGACTATCCTCAAGTTTCAGTACCATTTGAGAAAGTTGGTCCCATTCAGTTTTTCCTTCTCAAGGATCAATCGCAATGAAAATGTCAATGTGTTTTGTGCCATAGTTATCTACAACAGTAAATATGCAGTGTAAGAGTCATGTGCTTTAATTCATTTAATAAGGACTTTTATTAAACGATACTCCCACTATTTTCCTCAAAATAATAACCCTCGATATTATTTCAGAACACGTCGGCGCTAAGGTATTCTAGTGGGCCAAGATCCATATTTGACCACAACCTGAGTCAGCTTTGGCTTTTCTCTCAAGTTACAGGTATTTTAGGTAGGCAACTCTTTGCCAATTGCATCTTATGCAACTCTTAGATAGTTGGGTGAACAACACTTGTCCAAGCTCATCTCATGAGCTTAAGCCTAACTCTATGCCTCTAAGTCCCTAATCCTATTAGGATGACTTAGTTATGTCAGACCCAAAGTTAGCAATTTGGATATCACTATTATCCCATCGCGCCTTACCAAGATGAACGTAGGTGCTTTGCTTCGGCAAACCCACCTAATGTTGATCAAAGTCTTGACGAGTGCCAACATTTGGAAGGCATCACATTTATGACTTAATATTTGTTTGAGGGATTTTTTTCGTTTGATCTCACCAATTTGTTATCTCCGGTTGTCTTATACATGCATCACATACAAATATAAAACATGCATCTCATGCGTTCAAGAAAGTAAACGTGACATGGTTATAGCCCAAACTATGCAATATTCTCAAGCCAATGAGAATATCATAAAAGCCTAAGAAAAGAAGAAGAGTCTTCACAAGCTCCTTCTCTTCCTTTCTTGGCTGCCCTTCTGTTGTCATCTCCTTGGACATACCTCATTGGATGATCCTTAGACATACCACCTTGGATGATCCCATAATGCACCATTACATCAATAATAGAAACCTCGAGTTACATTCGAGGGGAGTAAGGTGAGAAGAGAATGTACTATGAGAGTGATAAGAGAAGGCACGACTCGTAGGCCATATTTACAAGTACAACCAATCAAGGGCTATAACCATGCACCATGCTTCAAACACCAATCAGCATATCATGTCAAATCTCATTCAACAAAGATGCATCCCAATTTTTGCGCATTGATTAACCAATTTTTATTTATGTGGCACTTCGCATACGGCGGTCCCGCTGGCCGGTCAATAGGAGGTGGTTCCGCTGACCGGTTAGAGGACGAGGTCAAGGGGAGCCGCCCTTGCGGGGCGCGTGGGGGGCAGCGCCCCCTAGCACAAAAAATTGTCTTACAATTGCTTAGCCCGAAATCTTCTATTTCGAGCAAGTAGGCACCCGAGACTGCTCTATTCGAGCCACCAAAAATACCTTACTTTCAGTGCGCGAACAGGCTGAATCCAAACAAAGCTAGGGTTTTGCAACTTTTGCAAGAATCCTAATCCATATATGTATCTCATACCATTGAATTTTGGGTTAATCTCATTAACCAATTTGTGTCGTTTCTTCATATAGCTCATATGTTCATTATGAGTTCCAGTTTCATGCATCATGAATCAATCTAATTAATCATGGCCGAAAAGCAACTGAACATATAGCATCATGCGATTCAACACTCAATCTTGATTTAAGGTTCCACCAATAGCTTTGATACCACTGATGGGTTTCGGGAGCCAAACAGCGCAGTGGAATTTAACCGAAACCCTCCAGGATCCCAGTGAAACGGGGTAAACCGGGTGTTCAAAAATTTTCATACCTAATTTTTGGTTGAGATCTCTCACTCAACTGTAGAGTCGAATCACAACACCTGAACAGTTGACGTGTTCAGGCTCTCTATGGTATCCACATTAGCCTCTCAGGATCACCACGCTTCCACCACGTCCCGGCAGATGCGTTTCTCTTGCGCTCGCAGTGCTAGCATGCGTCCTCTAAGGGATTGCAAGAGAAGAGTGTGGCTGTCCTTTTTGGAGGATAGGGCAAGGAGACCCGCGAATTTCTCACTAAAAGTTGTATTTATAGTGAGACTCAACTTCCAGGCCTAATAGGTTTCAAAGCCCTAATCTAATTAGGCTTTAATTTCAGGCTTAATAATGGCTCAACTATTGGGCCCATTATTAATATGAAATTATTGTGAAACCATAACCCAAATTATTAGCCCATGCACTCTAATGATCCAAATAGCTCTATGTGTGCGACCCAGTAGGCTCTTACCACATTGGCAATGATCATAAATCACATTTACAATCATAAGCAATGGGCAGTGTCTACCAACACATCATTGCTACCCAAGTAACAAGATTGTCGATGATTCAACTAAACCTTTATGATCATCACCGATATATGCCATTGTCCCTTTGTCCAAGATATCAAGACTAAGCATGAGACATGGATTGTGTCACTCTCGTATAGCCCAATCTTTGGTTTCTTGATTACCGAGTAGACTAACTTAAACTGATGACATTGATATCGTATATCAACTCATCCGAGCATGGCCATGCATTTTTCTAAGTCTTACTCTATCAAGGGGCCCGAAGATATCACTCCCATTACATAGGAGGGACAAATCCCATCTTGATCATACAAATCCCTCCGCATGATATGTGACATACCCAATGACCTCCTTCAAGTTCACTCAGTTACGAGCAACAAAGGAAAGTATCAAAGTATGTGACTCACATGTAGGGAACCTTAATGATCTTAGGTCGAAGGACTACATATACCATGATCACTATGAGAATCACTTATGACACTCATATAACGATCCATGTAGTGTTCTCATGGGGGGTCGGTCTAGTACCCAAGTTCTCCAACTTGTACCCATATGTAGACTACATATCTCATATTAGTGTCCACATATGCTAGTCGTTATGTATTATTGCAACCCGTTCCACAATAATACTAGACCAGGGACGTTTAAGAATATCATTATTCTAGGGTTACAATTATGTTTGTTAAGTTACGCAGAAACAAAACAACAAACATAATTGCTGGATTAATGCCTTAATAAAATTTCATGACTCAATGTGCAAAATTACAATCATCTCATGATTGGCTTTTGGGTACAACACTAACATACATCTACATGCATACTTGCACTACAATATGGTCTTAACTCAGCTAAATACACACGCTAAGTTACAAGAGTGCCTGAGACACAATGGACTCCAGAAACAGGATGCTGGACAGCTGCTAAATAACACAATAAGTACCACCCTTAAAAATACCAAATGTGCTTGTAAAATCACCAAACATTCCAAATCACAACTTGACATGTGGAAGCTCATGTACCTAAAATTTCAGATCAAAATTGAGACCACAAAGGTTAGTTTGAAGGTGATCTTTTAGCTGGACCTGAAATGACAGAATTGAGGGGAGTAAGTTCCATTGAGAAACTTAGTAAGGGTAACACTTGGTTTCTTAAGGTAAAGTGATCTTCATTAAAACCTGCATCCAAAGACACTAAAACACAAAAACCACAATGCATATATACAAGATATAGCAACCAAATGCAGCAGCCAAACACAAACAACAAACACGTGAAATGTGGTAGCAACATATACCTTAGGTTAGTCCATAAAACACATAATAAACATAACCAAATCACTATGGCAGCCCTCCTCAAGCTAATGCTTGGTCTTAGGAGGATTTGAATAGTAGTTAGTACTAACTTTGGGCTCTAGAAACCCTCATTTCACTGCCATCTTTGTGCACTTGACAATAGGTCACAAAACCTTCAATAAGTGCACTCCCCTCAATAAGCTTGGTTCATCAAGCTCATGGCTCTCTTCCAAGCATAGCCATAGCTCCATGGATGTTTGAAAATACAGAAAACAACCCATGAGAGGAAGAGAACCCTTACCAAAGTGGGTAGGCCAAAAATCAAGCTTGATCCTTGAAGTATGCAAGAAATAGCTCTAGTTTGCTTCCAATTGCTTCCTTTTGCCTTCAATTTCAATCAATTGCAAGTTTGAAGGTGTGGTGGCTATAGAGGAAGTATGGCTGTGTTCTTGGGCTAGGGGAGGACGAAAATGAGAGAGGGATAAGTGATTTGGCCACTTAAATGGCCCCAAATGAGTTTGAGGGCACCAAAACACACTTAAACAAGCTTAACCTTGATTTATGTCATTTTCCTTTTCACTAATTATGGTTTCTTTGTCTTAAACTCATTGGTACACATGTGCCCAACATTTTTGACTAATTATGAAGTCTTGGCTGCCTCCCCATAGTGGGATAACCCCACAATTCTACCCTTAGACTTAAGTCAAAAGCTTGAACACCTTACTGTTTACACTAGAACAGTTAGGTCCTCATTGCTTTTAGTGTTTCCTTTGTCTAAACTTGTCTTCCATGAGCAATTTGGTCCTCCAATAGAACTTTCATACCATTCATATCCTTCTCATAACTCTCCAAGTCTCTTTCTTGAGAGTTTTGCAATTGAGTACCTGAATTTCCAAAACCTTACAAAAAAGTCGATTGCTTGCTTGGCAAACAAGCAATCCTTAAGGATTTTCTTGGGGACCAAGTTACCAACTTGGGACACTTTTAAGGAGGTGTTGATCATGCCTTTTACCCCCCACACTTCAATCACCATGATGAGAATTACACAATATAATGGTTTTTAGCCATTATGACACACTTGTAATTCTCCCATTTTGTGAGGTGGTAACACAACATGTCAAAGCCGTCGAGTGCTGATGCCTAGGTGCTAGCAGAGGTGCCACTGAGGCCTAGGCGCCAGAAGCACCCTGCTCCATGAGGCTAAAAATGTACCTTGGGCACTGTAGTGCCGAACGACGCCTAGGTGCCAGAGCCTTGTGCCTTGAACCCAAAAAAAGCCTCCCAAGCCTTTTTGGAGGCTTCCTTGCCCGTCAAAATCCCTATGGGGCACCTCAAAACACCATATATCTATAAAAGACACCTCATAGGCCATAATGAACCATTCATGTCAAGCTAGAAGTGAACATAAACAACACACCAAGCAGGAAAACATACTAGTCCACCATGATCAACACAACCTACCAACTAATTACATTCATCAAACTACTTGAATTTAACAAGAAAAAAAACTATGAATGGCATCAAATATGCATCAATCTTAAATCCTTTACCTCAATTCCAAGCTACAAGAAAAGATCAAGCAACCCATCACCAAGTAAATGGCTCTATTAACTCTCACCTAGGTTCCAAGTAATTCAAGGTTCATGGCATCAAAACAAGGGCAACCAAGCAAAACCCAAGCAACCAAGGGCCAAACAAACAAGAAAACATCATGGAAATCAACTTACCTCTCGTGTAAATATAGGGCCCTAGCTGGAAAACATGATTTCTAGCTTCAAATGCACTAGACTCACTTGAAATAAGCTACCCATTGCTTATACACCCATGGAACCTTCAATTTTCACCAAGAACTCTTGAATTTGAGCAAGAATTGAAGTAGAAATGAAGAGGGAAAGGTTGAACTCGGGTTTGAAGAGGAAGAAGATGAATAGTGGCAGACCAAGACCACCTTTACCATGTTTAAAAGAGTTTAAGCCATTAAGCCCTCAAACTTTCTTAAGTTTGTGAAAAACCCCACTTCCCAAAATAGTAACCTTAGGTCAAATCTTGGTCAAATCTTCAACACTTGATGAAATACTTTGGTGCTAAGCAAGGGATAGGTTTTAAAACATATTTTTGACAATTGGGACTCGGCCCGACACCTTGGGATGCAAAATTACCATTTTGCCCCCGAACATCTTTTGATTTCATACTCTCCTCAGAACCTAGTGAACCTCAACTAACTTGTTTGACCTTGCTAAATGATCTTAAAATGAGGTATTAAACTAGGGATTTATGAATTTATATGCCTTAAATGTGCTTCCTGCTATGAGGGCTGTAACATTCTCCCTACCTTGGAGAATTTGGTCCTCCAAATTCAATCTTCCCACCTTGAGGTGTTACCCTACGATACGGTGCCAACATATCCTAACTAAACCTACCAAGAGGTGTCATTCTCACAATGACTCACTTGGCGCCAAACTACCCAACTCACTTAGCTAATGCCATCAGGCACTCGAATCGGGTCCTATCTTGTATAGGTACTATGGCTAGTGCCATACTTTATGCTCAAACCGAAGAACAAACTAAGAACTACCAACTGTTCTCCCCACCTTTGCCTGACCTTACATGGTCCAAAGTACCTTTGTGCAATTCCACCCTTGAAGACTATGGTATGGTCATTTTACTACTCCCAGCACATAGTGCTACTGAAGGACACCCGACTACTTAACCTGTCCTGGTGAATTCGGTGACCACAACCCTTCAACAATAATCCTGTGCTCGAGCTTCCTAGTGCAAGTTAGCTTAACAAGTTTTGAAAACTTGTCCACTAACCTTACACTGATAGTGACTTACTTAATGCTTGGCATTGACCAACTTCCTCCTCTTTCTCCTCTATGCCAAACCTACTAGTGTAAGCTAACTTAACAAGTTAAACTTGTTTGTTACCACTCACACTGAAAAAGACTTTCCCTAGGTTTGGCACCCAATATCTGTATACCAAACCACTTAGTGTAAGCTAGCTTGATGAGCATACGACTTATCCAATATCTTTTGCATAATCAGTTCTTTACTCTAGGTTTAGTGCCTAACAACTCCCAATGATCACTAGACTAAGCATGTCACTAGTGTACTATGGCCCTGCCACATACACCACTAGCACCTTAAGGCATACTCCGCTCCAAGCTCCACTATACTCTAGGGCTCTTCTAATTAGTGACTAATCGAGAGTTGCAGGCCTCGCCACATCCTAGAGTACGAGTCTTTGATGCTCCCCTCGGATAGCCCATATGCATCGAGCATATCGGTACACTAACCAAGATATTTATGCACCACCCGAACACTAAAATCCTACTGGCCTCACTACTCTGGAGTCTCTTACACCCACATGCCCACTAGAGACAACTTCTTTGGCATGAATGCTAAGACCTCCAAGTAGCTAACAGCCTTTGGGGATCATTTGTGCCCCATCGGCTTAGACCTTTTAGCATCCGGTGAATAAGTTAACAACATGCTACCTAAGCCAAAGGTCTTGAGGGTTCAACTACTGCACTCAAAGTATCCTAGGTTCCTAAAGCTTACACACTAAGTCTCTTCACTTCCCTGCACTCAGAGCCCAACACCCTACACATACTGGGTTAGCTTCTCGGGTGCATCCCTAGTACACTTACTTCCCCACCATCAATACTCACTCTGTGCTTGAAGCACCTATGGGGTCTTTAGCTGAGTTATAAGGTACTACCCAATCCTAGGCCAACTAGGTGTCCTTTGCTAGGTAGGTAGCAAACTAAACACCTCGGCCTCTGTCACTAGGCTCCAATGTGCCTCCTATCTTACTCGATTTCTTGGCCACCTCTTAGGCCTCCTGGCCTCTAACACTATCAAGCAACCCCTCGATGACCATCCATCACTTGGCCTATGGTTACAAGGAACCATTATTACCTTCTATACTTAACTACCATACCATGAGTACACTATATCATCCTCAGGTCGAAATGATGAACTCGTGCCTTTTGCCACATTAACTTACCTTCTTGAGGGGTGGAACCAATTCAACCACCACTTTAGTTGACTATCGGGAGGTGGTTAGCAAGTAAAATATCTCAAGTGGCTCACCCATGGTAATTCCACTTAGTGTACCTACTAGTCTTTACCCAATCTTGTAAGTCACTAGCCCTTCCTTTACAAGGCACTAAGGTCAAGTAAGTTGCTATAACTTTAGGCTTAAAACTAGCATAACCAAAACCTCACCGACTAGGGTTTTAACCCTCAACTTCCACCTACTCTAGTGAACACAACAACTCCTAAAGTCGCTGCACAACACGTGAGCACAACTATACCTACACTAGACCTGGCATTTTTTATTAGCAAACAATAAATTAAACTAGGTAGGAGATTACTTCTCACTTTGGCTACTTGTGAGTCAATTCTTAACCGATCATAGTGAACTCTACCTCATGGGCACTCCTTGAACACTAACCCAAAGGGTTAAGACAAAACATCCTCCTTTCTGGCATCACTTGATCAGTTCCATTCTGATAATCCAACATTTTACTAACATACTGGCATTAACTCAAAGCAACATATGATCCCCACAACTTCCTTGGTTCCACTTAGGACTTAGTCCTTAACCTACTCAACTAGCTTTACTAGCTGAGTCTCTTTTCTTCCATAAGTTGTCAAAGCGGCACTTCAACCCCACTTAATCTCAGGATGATGACCACAAGTCACCAGCTATCCCTTGGTCCATGGTAGTCAATCCTATTGCTTGGGCTCTCTTATTACCTTCTCGTAGTCGAGCAAAACCCCAGCAATAACTCGATTCTTATTGGCTCAACCCTAGGGTATACAACTAGGGAATGCACAAACCTATCCATCAGTTTACCCCCGGATGAGTTCCTTGCTCCTTGCTTTTTTCCACAGCTACCTCCTACATTTAATGGTTAGAAATAAAATAAAAACCTACCTACTTACCTTTTTGGCATCTGACTGAACTACTCCACTACTTAATGACTCTAAGGAACTCATCTGTTCTTAGCCAGTCATTTGTTGACAACTAGGCCACTGAACTAACTCTTGCAAGAAGACAATTCTATAGAACCTTACAACATTTCCAATCTAAGCTATTTAAGCCTCTACTTAAGTGGGTTCTCACACAAGCAAGTGGGTCATAGGGTCTCGGGTGCTGCCCAATACTTGGTGCATCTTTAGGTCCTAATGCACTTGGGTTAGCCCTTAACCTCGTTTGAAACAACCACCCAACAAGCCAAATAAAACTATGCTAGTAATTGATGCCAAAAATTACCAAGTAAATGGCAAACTACTAGTGAGAGGGTAAGGACTTACCTCACACTAGCCACAAACTGCCTATGAGTTCACTACGACCACCAGTCGCACCTAGCTAGTGGCTGCCTACTTCGACCACTTGACTAATCCAAGCAAAGCTTTAAACTATTCCTCTGGTATACTAAGCTGACTCCTTGTGGCAACAACTATTGGAGACAAACTTCCAAGGTTGGTCTTAACTCAACCGAGCCCAAAGTGAAACTAGTCCGATGACCACTCAAACCGTTGATAATAGTTCCTAGGTGCAGCCTAAGATCCATGCACTTTTTTCCCCTAGGCTTAAGCGCCACTCCTACATGATCCATTGTTATTCCTCGCTTTTAGTCGACTTTTGTGCTATGGGCATGTCGCCCATACTCCAACTAGGTTGGGTGAGCCAACTTCCACCTCATCGCATCATATCTCCAACTCCTGTAGCTGTCGGTGCATCCTATACCATTCATCAATGGTCCCACTTTGATGATTATCAACTGCCAAAGTATGCTAGACTAAGGCCTTGGTAGTCTCGGCCCTAAGCTCTTACTTTCAAAAGAAAGGTAAGAGAAAGATCCACTTCGGTTCATAGCCAACTTGACCAAATGCTTGTCACTCAATCAGTGCACCCTCAACTTCTTGCAGTAGCCTAACCCTATCCATAATGGTGGGTTCAACTCTTGGAACTTCAGGAGTAATCCACCTAGTTTGACGGCACTCCCTACCTTGGAGGTTTCCAAAACCTCCCAGTCCTACGGATCATGCAGCCTACCTCATGTTTAAGGTTCCATAACAATTTCCTAGGATGGTGGTCACATCCTAACTACCTACTCCAAGGTGTCTCCCTACCTTGGAGCAAGCCAAACTTTCTACCCCAATGTTGCCACACTAGACTACTAGGATCCATTACTAGACCTCTAGCGTCCAAAATGCACCTAACCTAGTTTCACCATCATAACCTGCAGCCAAAGCCAGACGATAACTCACAGATGTTGGTTAGTACTAACTACCTTAGCACGTGGATCACAACTTAGATCTCAGTTCCTAGCCTCCAATGTCTATGAACCAAGCTCTAATACCAAACTGACATGGCCGCACATGGCCCTGCCTAGGAAGCCTATGAGAACAAGTCTCATTTTGGGTGTAATTGGCTAATTAATTATGTGCACCTTGATTAAAATGTCATGCCACCAGTTGTTTAACCTAAGAATGCATTTATGCATGCAAGAGTTGCTTTGACTTGAGCAAGTATAAAATCATAAAACATTTATGTAGCCTAGGCATTTCCATGAAAACCAATGTTCAAAAAGTCAAAGCATACAAAACTTTTGTAGCATCAACATGAATCCTACACATAATTAACCATGTGTGGGCATTTAAACAATTGTAGACTATGCCCTACACCCAAAGGCAACCCTAGAGTCCATAACTCTATTCATACACATTGGAGGACACTACCATAAATTATACATACATAGGGCTAGTACTACTTGGATCCAATCAACTAGCTTCCACCTTACATGAGAGATCCTGGTGGCAAGCCTCAATGATCCTCCACGTGCTCACTAGCCTCTGTGGCCAAGAAAACTGTAGGTAGTAATGTAGCTTAACCAACAAGAAACCAAATAAATTAGAATCTCAAGGATTCTCAAAGTGATATACCTCTAACGGAACTAGCACAACAACCCTCAATGATTGTCGGGTCCAACAACCTCGGTGATAGCCAAAGGGCTATTACCCTTAAAGAACTCCCAATTGGCTTGTTGAGCACTACCCTCAATGAGTATGTGTGACCAACTTCAGATAAAGGGTGCCCTCACTATCCTCGGAGGGAACACTACCTGATAGCCGAAGGGCGGTGGCCCTCGAGATCTATTGATTAGCTAGCCAGAAATCACCCTCGTTGATAGCCTAGTCCCGACCTCAGGGAATGCTTATACACCTCCCTCGGCAAGGCAACATGACCAACTTCAGGAAAAGGTGTCTTTCACCACCCTTGGATCTACAAACGTACCAACCTTAGGAAAGTTGATCCACCATCCTCGATGGAGGACAATGTTTCCCAAAGATAACCCATACTGTCGAAGGGCCTTTCCTAACAGCCATCGGGGAAAATTTCTGTCTGAAGGGGTCTCACTGAGATACGACAAAAATAGTTAAGGAGCCTCTAACAAAGAGACCTTGCACACGCCCTTGCCCTCTGGCCAAAATGGCCTACAGCCAGCTGGAGGTACCTATCTCTGAAGGTACAGATTGGATCCAACCGAACACCTATCATGATCGAAATGGGCTGTGTCAAACAGCCTTCTCCATCCACCCTCCTATAAATACTTAAGAGGCACTTTGGTAAAGATAGAAGAGAGAACTTTCACTATTTTCCCTACTCTCTGCTCTTTACTACTACTCTCACAAATACTGACTTGGGTGTTGGAGGCTCCTCCCCCGGAAACACATTCCGGGGAGCTCCTAACCCTTGTTGTTCTGAGGGTTTCAAGCACCTTCATACCACATGTCATACAACGAGGATGCCGTCGAGCATCACTTTATATGTGCACAACATGAAACTAAGGGAGTGAGAATCCTAAGATTCTTAGTAAGTGATCTTCAACCTCTAAAGAAAACACTGAGGACAACACATATATATGTATACGTAATCTACTGCGAGCTCATAAAGTGTGAGGGTATAACATATGCGCATATATCTAAGTCCCTGGGGTAGAAAGTCCATGAACAAACATGCCTTAAATGTTCTTCCTGCTAGGTGGGCTGTAACAATGTAAATGCATCCATATTGGTCTAACCACTACACACATATTCATATTTTATGCATACCATGGCAGCAAGGAAGGAAAACACTAGCACAACTCTTAATCTTGGTTACCACAAATAAGGCAATCTTGTTAAGTTTAAGTAGCCAGCCACTGCACCGGAAACTTCCTCCAAAAAATTGTATTAATATAGCCATGCAACCCCTATTTTCTTTGATTCAATATCAAGTAGAGACTCAACCCAAACCACAGAATTTTGTTTTACATCAATAGCCCACCTATGGACCAAGTTATAGATTTTTTAAGTTGGTTAATAAATTCAGACAAAATAAACAGTAACTTAGCCAACTTTGCGACATCATAGCTTTGGCTACAGGGCTCCAAATGCAGAAATTCCAAAGCCAAGTTAAACCTACGGATGTGCTCTAGGTGTAGTCAAAATTTAGTACCAACATTCATTCTACACAGGGAGATATAGAGCTTTGAATGGAGGGTCAAAATTTTGTCCACTTTATGACCATTTTGCCCATGCAAAATTTCATAAGTGTACAAACACTTCATTCAGAAGGGGTAAGCCCTCCAAGGCTATCCCATACATGCCCAATACACATAGGAATTATATGCTCTTGCATCTAGCAACTCCATGCAGCCAAAACAGAATTTGCGAATAAGCAGCTTATCATTCACACTTAGACAACTTGTGCACCACATTCACATACATAGAAAAACAGTCCTCAAATGTTGACATACTTGTTTCAAATTTATATGCATTACATGTAAATTCATCCACGCACTACATAATGGCCTTAACTTAACTAAAACATATAGCCAAGTTATTGGAGAGCTTTAGACACAACGCACTCTAGAAATAGGATGCTGGACAGCTACTGCGTAACACAATAAGTACCATCACTAAAAATACCAAATGGGCTCCTAAAATCACCGCAATTTCTAGATCAAAACTAGATACATAGAAGTTAAAATACCTAAAATTTCAGATCAAAACTCACACCAAAAAGGTCAGTTTGAATGTGATATTTATGCTAGACCTGAAATGGGTAGATTTGAGGGGAGTAAGTTTCATTGTGAAACTTAGTAAGGAGAACACTTATAGTTTTAAGGTAATGTAACCCTTGATATCACCTGCATCCAAAGACACAAAAACACAAGAAACACAATGTGTATATCCAACATAAAACAAGCAAATGCAACAGCCAAACACAAACAACAAACACATGAAATGCAGCAGCAACAAGTATCATTGGTTAGTCCATAAAACATGCAATAAACATATGCAAATCACTATGGAAGCCTTCCTCAAGCATAAGATTAGCCTTAGGAGAGTTTTAAAACTAGTTAGCACTAACTTTGGGATCTAGAAACCCTTAAATTCGCTGCCATTACTGTGCACTTCACACTAGGTCACAAAACCTTTACTAAGTACACTCCCCACACTAAGCTTGGTTCATCAAGCTCAAGGCTATCTTCCAAGCCTAGCCCTAGCTCCATGGATGAGTCAAAATAGAGTAAACATTCCATGAGAGCAAGGAAACTCCTTACCTTAATAGGTATGCTGAAATTGGAGCTTAATCCTAGGTGCACTCAAGTCTTAGCACCGAATAGCTTCCAATTGCCCTTTCTTGCTTTCAATTTCTTCTAGCTACATGTTTGGAGGTATGGTGGCTATGGAGGATCTATGGAGGTGAAGGTGGCTGGTGTGGGTTGAATATGGTAGAAGAAAAGAAGAAATTTGCTATTGTAAGAGGCTTAACGAAGCTTTAGTGCACTAAACACCCCTAATAGCCTTAACCATGCTTTATGTCATTTTCCTTGCTACAAAACCATGGTTTCTTAGTCTTAAACTCATGGCCCACATTTGACCATCCTTATCTTGCTTTGGCTGCCTTTTCTTGAGTGGGATAACTCCAAAATGCTTCCATTTGACTTAAGTCATAAGCATAAAGAACCAAAAGCTTACATTAGGACAATTAAGTCCTTAAGGCCTTTTATCCTTTTCTTTGTTCACAATTGTCTTCCATAAGAATTTTGGTCCTCCAATAGTAGTTTCATACCATTCATATCCTTCCCATAACTCTCCAAAGCTCTTTCTTTAGATTTTTGCAATTTAGTACCTATTTTCTGAAACCTTACAAAAAAGTCAATAGGTTGCTTGACAAAGAAAGAATCCTTAAGGCTTTTCTTAGGGGCCAAGTTACCAACTTAGAACATTTTTAAAGAGGTGTTGATCATGCCTTTTTCCCCTCACACGTCAATTACTATGGTGAGAATTACACAATATAATGGTTGTTGACCATTATGTCACACTTTGTAATTCTCCAATTTTTGTGAGGTGGTAACAAAAAGGGGCCTAAAAGCTTGGTAAAGTGAAGGAGGCTGCAATTTTTGCGTCAAACTTGAGTTCATCCTCAAATCTACCATTTCTTCAAGAATTCTAGCGCAAAACCAAAAGTTTTTGGTAAAATTTGAGGCTACCAAGGGTGTATATGCATTAGGAAGCTTGTTCCAAGTGGAATTTCAAGTTTTTAGAGCTTTGAACCATGTTTCCAGCCATTCATTTCTTTTGAAGTGAGGTAACTTGTGTTTTTATGGTGAATCCTTGTTTATTCGATGATTGGGAGCTTGGGTTTTTATTAGAAGTTAGTAATTTTGTGTTTTGTGCAGTTGGTTGCTTGGAATAAGGAAGAACTTTGTGGAACTTTGTTTTTGGTGGAAGAATTGGTCAGTTCTTGCTTGTGAGTTGACGTGAAGGT
Organism: Aquilaria sinensis; assembly: GCA_005392925.1. Taxonomy (NCBI): domain Eukaryota; kingdom Viridiplantae; phylum Streptophyta; class Magnoliopsida; order Malvales; family Thymelaeaceae; genus Aquilaria; species Aquilaria sinensis. Next base: position 26,176 of record SMDT01001408.1, read on the forward strand.
AAGGGCGTTATGTTTTCAAGCTTCATTAATGCTATTGGAGTGTGATTGCTTGATGAATTCAAGTTGTTTTGGCAATAGCATTAGTTAGGGGGATTGTTTGTTCATGGTGGACTACTAGTTTTGTGGATCTTGTAATTGTTAGTGTTGTGCCCAAAAGCCAATCATGAGATGATTGTATTTTTGCACATTGAGTCATGATATTTTATTAAGGCATTAATCTAGCAATTATGTTTGTTGTTTTGTTTTTGCATAACGTAATAAACATAATTGTAACCCTAGAATAATGATATTCTCAAACATCCCTGGTCTAGTATTATTGTGGAGCGGGTTGCAATAATACATAACGACTAGCATATGTGGAGACTAATATGAGATATGTAGTCTACATATGGGTACAAGTTGGAGAACTTGTGTACTGGACCGACCCACCATGAGAACACTACATGGATCGTTATATGAGTGCCATAAGTGATTCTCATAGTGATCATGGTATATGTACTCCTTTGACCTAAGGTCATCAAAGTTCTATTACCCACTCCGGGGTAGTCCAATTATGTTGCCAAAATTGTGCATTTTGACTCCTAGGATTGGTAATGTTCTGTAGGCCATCAGAACACTACCCTTAATGTGCACACCCAAGTGGCCCTCTTGGGCACTATGTAAATACATGCATATTGGTCCAACCATCATACACATATTCGCATTTCATGCACACCATGGCAGCAAAGAAGGAAAACACTAGCACAAGTCTTAATCTTGGCTACCACACATTAGGCAATCTTGTTAATTTCTAGTGACCAGCTACTGCACCTGTAACTGCCACTAATAAACTGTATCATTCTAGCCTCATAACCCCTGTTTTCATTGCTCCATTACCAATTAGAGACTTAGATAAAACCAAGGAATTTTTTTTTACATCAATAGCCCACCTATGGACCAAGTTATGGATTTTTTAAGTTGGTTACAAAAATCTGACCAAATGAATAGTAACTCAGCCAATTTTTCAACATCATATCTTTGGGTAAAAGGATCCAAATCCAGAAATTCTAAATTCTAGTTCAACCTATGGATGTTATCTAGGTGTGGTCAAAATTTCATATCAAGATTAATTCTACACAGGGATATATTAAACTTTAGGTACATGGTCAAAATTCTGGCAACTTTTGGACCATTTTGCCCATACAAATTTTCCAAACCATGCAAACACTTCATTCACAAGGAGAAAGCCCTCCAAGGCTATCCCATATATGTCCATTACAGATAGGAATTACATTCCATTTCTTTTAACAACTTTATGTGGCCAAAACAGAATTTACAAGTAAGCAGCCCATCATTCACACTTAGGCAGCTGTGCACCACATCACTTACATAGCCAAAACATTACTCAAATGTTCACATACTTGTTTTGTTTTATGTACACTACATGTACATGAATACATGCAGTAAAATATTGTCTTAACTGAGCTAAATACACACCCTAGGTTACAGGAGTGCCTGAGACACAATGGACTCCAGAAACAGGATGCTGGACAGCTGCTGCACAACACAATAAGTACCACAATTAAAATTACCAAAATTTCAAGATCACAAATATACATATGGAAGTTCATGTACCTGAAATTTCAGATCAGAACTAAAACCACAAAGGTTAGTTTGAAGGTGATCTTTCAGCTGGACCTGAAATGACAGAATTGAGGGGAGTAAGTTTCATTGAGAAACTTAGTAAGGGTAACACTTGGTTGCTTAAGGTAATGTGATCCTCATTAAATACTGCATCCAAAGATACTAAAACAAAAAAACCACAATTCATATATACAAGATATAGCAACCAAATGCAGCAGCCAAACACAAACAACAAACACATGAAATGTGGCAACAACATATACCATAGGTTAGTCCGTAAAACACATAATAAACATAACCAAATCACTATGGCAGCCCTCCTCAAGCTAATGCTTGATCTTAGGAGGATTTAAAAATTATTTAGTACTAACTTTGGGCTCTAGAAACCCTCATTTCACTGCCATCTTTGTGCATTTGACAATAGGTCACAAAACCTTCAATAAGTGCACTCCCCTCAATAAGCTTGCTTGATCAAGCTCATGGCTCTCTTCCAAGCTTAGCCATAGATCCATGGATGTTTGAAAATACAGAAAACAACCCATGAGAGCAAGAGAACCCTTACCAAAGTGGGCAGGCTGAAAATCAAGCTTGATCCTTAAAGTATGCAAGAAATAGCTCTAGTTTGCTTCCAATTGCTTCCTTTTGCCTTCAATTTCAAACAATTGCATGTTTGAAGGTGTGGTGGCTATGGAGAAAGTATGGCTGTGTTCTTGGGCTGGGGGAGGACGAAAATGAGAGAGGGATAAGTGATTTGGCCACTTAAATGGCCCTAAATGAGCTTAAGGGCACCTAAACACACTTAAACAAGCTTAACCTTGCTTTATGTCATTTTCCTTTTCACTAATTATGGTTTCTTTGTCTTAAACTCATTGGTACAGATGTGCCCAATATTTTTTACTAATTATCAAGTCTTGGCTGCCTCCCCATAGTGGTTATCATAATTCCACCCTTATACTTAAGTCAAAAGCTTGAACACCTTAAGGTTTAGTGTTTCCTTTGTCCAAACTTGTCTTCCATGAGCAATTTGGTCCTCCAATAGCACTTTCGTGCCATTCATATCCTTCCCATAACTCTCCAAGTCTCTTTCTTGAGAGTTTTGCAATTGAGTACCCGAATTTCAAAAACCTTACAAAAAAGTCCATAGGTTGCTTGAAAAACAAGCAATCCTTAAGGCTTTTCTTGGGGACCAAGTTACCAACTTGGAACACTTCTAAGGAGGTGTTGATCATGCCTTTTACCCCCAACACTTCAATCACTATGGTGAGAATTACACAATATAATGGTTTTTTAGCCATTATGACACTTGTAATTCTCCCATTTTGTGAGGTGGTAACAGGAGAAGTATAGGGCTATGGATGTGTGCTCATGGGCTTTAGTTATGTGGTTTGCACTTCTGGGAATACATATGGTTGTAGGCATCTTCCTACAAACTTTGGTACACACATAAGGTAGCTCTCAGGTACTACTAGAAACTTGGGTATGTAATGCATAACAATGTCTATTTTGGATTTTGAGTACTCTTGGTATTGTTCCAAGTATGTAAGTACTAGTGTGGAGGTTGCTTTCTGTATATAGCCTCGGTTGAACCATGGAACTATTATGTAAGTTTGGTGAATGTAATGCCTGTTGGGTTTCGGGAGCCAAACAAGCGCAGTGGAATTTAACTAAAATCCTCCAGGATCCAAGTGAAACGCGGTAAATCGGGTGTTCAAAAATTTTCATACCTAATTTTCGAATGAGATCTCTCACCCAACTATAGAGTTGAATCACAAAACCTAAATAGTTTATGTGTACAAGCTCTCTGTGGTATCCACATAAGCCTCTCGGGATCACCATGCTTCCACTGCGTCCCGGCAGATGCGTTTCTTTTGCCCTCGCAGCGCTAGTTTGCGTCCTCTAAGGAATTGCAAGAGAAGAGTGCGACTGTCCTTTTGGGAGGCTAGGGCAAGAAGCTATGACTTTCTCACTAAAAGTTGTATTTGTAGTGAGACTCAACTTGTAGGCCTAATTGGTTTCAAAGCCCTAATCCAATTAGGCTTTAATTTTGGGCTTAATTAATACGTAATTATTGTGAAACCATAACCCAAATAATTAGCCCATGCACTCTAATGATCCAAATAGCTCTATGTGTGAGATCGAATAGGCTCTTACCATGTTGGCAATAATCATAAATCACATTTATGATCATAAGCAATGAGCGGTGTCTAGCAACACATCATTGCTACCCAAGGGACAAGATTGTCGGTGATTCGACTAAACCTTTATGATCATTACCAATATATGCCATTGTCCCTTTGTCCAAGATATCAAGACTAAGCACGAGACATGGAATGTGTCATTCTCGTATAGCCCAATCTTTGGTTTCTTGAATACCGAGTAGACCAACTTAAACTGATGGCATTGATATCGTATATCAACTCAACCGAGCATGGCCATGCATTTTCTAACTCTCACTCTATCAAGGAGCCCGAAGATATCACTCCCATTAAATAGGAGGGACAAATCCCATCTTGATCATACAAATCCCTTCGCATGATATGTGACATACCCAATGACCTCCATCGAGTTCACTTAGTTACGAGCAACAAAAGAAAGTATCAAAGTATGTGACTCACATGTAGGGAACCTTGATGATCTTAGGTACATATACCATGATTACTATGAGAATCACTTATGACACTCATATAGCGATCCATGTAGTGTTCTCATGGTGGGTTGGTCCAGTACACAAGTTCTCCAAGTTGTACCCATATGTAGACTACATATCTCATATTAGTCTCCACATATGCTAGTCGTTATGTATTATTGCAACCTGCTCCACAATAATACTAGACAGAGGATGTTTGAGAATATCATTATTCTAGGGTTACAATTATGTTTATTACGTTACGCAAAAACAAAACAACAAACATAATTACTGGATTAATTCCATAATAAAATATCATGGCACAATGTGCAAAAATACAATCATCTCATGTTTGGCTTTTGGGCACAACACTAACAATGCCAAGTTATGCCATAAGTACTTGTTCATGGTTTTGACCATAATGTGCTAAACCTTTCTTGAATATTGTTGTGCTGAATGTGCCTTAGACATGAAAAGCTTGTGTCATATGGGCTTCTTGGTTGCGACGCTTTGGAAAGCAACACTTGATGTGCAGACACTCGAATCACATGACAATGAAAGTACAAAAATCTTGCCTTGAGTTGCAAGTAACATTTAAAGCCTTGCCTTGTAATGATAGTATTGATCTAAAACTTCTTGTTTAGCCTCCTAAGGCACCTCCCTGGCCTTTGCCATATGTGTAGTGGTTTTGAACAATTAAATGGAACTTGGCCGAGCCATAAAGGAAATTATAAATCATCATAGGTAAAATGATTGAACATAAAAGTTAGTGCCTTGGTAGCACAGTTGAGTGGTACTGTAGGTGCACAGGCTGGGGCCTGTGTGGGGTGTGATAGGTTTTGTTGGTATCAGAGCTTTGGTTTATAGCTTTTGATTAAGCTATAGTGTTTTGTCTAGACTTGTTCACACTTAGGTTTATAGAGACTTGTACTTATTGAGCATATAATCTTGAGTGCAGGATGAAAACCCAAGGCAAGGAAAGAGAATTCCTTGAATAGGAAGAAAGTAGAGCAACCCATCCTAAAGATGGATTACGTACAGTTGAGCCTGAAAGGTAACTAGAGGCCTTGGAGCATGAATTGGCCGAAGAGCCAAATGCTAGGGTATATGTACCTGGACCTAGTAGGGGCAGGCATGAGAGAATGGAGCAGATGATGGAAACATTACAAGCCATAGTGGCACAACTGGTGGTAGGAATACAAGCCTTGGCTAGAGGCCAAGCCCAGCAATAGGGAAGCCCAGAACAAACAAGAGGAGGAGTAAACATGCAAGGTGAAGGAAGGAGAGGTAGAAGGCCTCGTAAAGAACCAGTGAACTATGACCAAGTAGGTAAGAATGGAGGAAACTAAGAGGATGAGGTTAGTGAATATAGAAGGCACCCAAGGGCTAGAAGGATGAGCTCAGAAGTGAGACAATAACCCAAAGTTGAAGTAAAATAGAGCCTAGAGGTGGAGGAACTGGACACTTATATGACTTCAAGGAGGACTGAGCCTCCTACTGAAGTTACAGCAAAAAAAGGGCCACTCAGGGCTGGAACCCAAAACACAGAAGCTAGAGTGGAAAGATCAAGAAGTGGGGGATTAAGGGAGGGCCAGTTGGAAGGATTCCTTACTTTGAAACCTCCTATTTTTAGGGGTGGTTGTGACCCTAATGAAGTTGAATTCTGGGTATACCAAGTGGAGAAAATATTTGAGAGGATTGATGTATCCTCTACCCAGAAAGTCCTTCTAGCCACTTTCAGGTTGGAAGGAAATACAGAGCTCTAATGGAGGGCTGTACAGAGAATTTACCAGGATATGAATCAAAGTATGCCAATTGCAAGGAGGAGGTCCATGAAATGGGCTGAGTTCCTCCAAGTCTTCCAGTAGCAGTATCTGAGTGAGGCTTAAAAAGATCAGGAGTAGGTGGAATTTGACCAGTTAGAGCAAGGGTCTTATCACCACACAAAAATGGGAGAATTACAAGTGTGTCATAATGGCTAAAAACCATTATATTGTGTAATTATCACCATAGCGATTGAAGCACGGAGGGTTAAAGGCATGATCAATACCTCCTTAAAAGTGTTACAAGTTGGTAACTTGGCCCCCAAGAAAAGCCTTAAAGATTGCTGGTTTGTCAAGCAACCTATGGACTTTTTTTTGTAATGTTTGGGAAATTTGGGTACTCAATTGTAAAACTCTCAAGAAAGAGACTTGGAGAGTTATGGTAAGGACATGAATGGTATGAAAGTGAAATTGGAAGACCAAGTTACTCATGGAAGACAAGTTTGGACAAAGGAAGCACTAAAGGCTTTAAGGACCTAAATGTCTTAGTGTAAGCCTTAAGGTGTTCAAGCTTTTGACTTAAGTCTAAAGGTGGAATTGTGGGGTTATCCCACCATGGGGGAGGCAGCCAAGGCTTGATAAATAGTCAAAAATATTGGGCACATGTGAACCAATGGGTTTAAGACAAAGAAGCCATAATTAGTGAGAAGGGAAATGATATAGAGCAAGGTTAAGCTTGTTTAAGTGTGTTTTGTGCCCTTAAGCTCATTTAAGCCCATTTAAGTGACCAAATCACTTATCCCTCTCTCATTCTTGTACTCCTCCAGCCCAAGAATAGAACCACACTTCCTCCATAGCCAGCATACCTCGAAGATTGAAATTGAAGGGAAAAGAAAGCAAGAAAAAGCAATTGGAAGCTATGTTGTACTAAGACTTGAGTGCACCAAGGATCAAGCTCCAATTTCATCATACACTCAAGGTAAGTGTTCTTTTGCTCTCATGGGTTGTTTCCTATATTTTCAAGCAACCATGGAGCTAGGGCTAAGCATAGAAGAGAGTGATAAGCTTGATGAACCTAGCTTAGTGAGGGGAGTGCACTTATTAAAGGTTTTGTGGCCTAGTGTGAAGTGCATAGTGATGGCAGTGAATTTCTGGGTTTCTAGAGCCCAAAATCTAGTACTAATTACTGTTAAAATCCTCCTTAGACCAAGCATTAGCTTAAGGAGGGTCATAGTGATTTGGTTATCTTTATTGTGTGTTTTATGGACTAACCTGTGGTTATTGTTGCTGCAGCATTTCATGTGTTTGTTGGTTGTGAATGGCTACTCATTTGGTTGCTATATCTTGTATATATGCATTGTGTTTTTTGTTTTTTTTGTGTTTTAGTGTCTTTGGATGCAGGTTTTAATGATGGTTACATTTACTATTGAATCCAAATGCTACCCTTACTTAGTTTCTCAATGAAACTTTTTCCCCTTAACTCTGTCATTTCATTTTAGGTCCAGTAGAAACATCACATTCAAATTGACATTTATGGTTTGATTTTTTTTCTAAAATTTCAGGTACATGGACTTCTTTATGTCTAGTTGTCATCTAGAAAGTTCGGTGATTTTAGGAGCACATTTCGTGCTTTTAATGGTGGTACTTATTGTGTTGCGCAGAAGCTGTCCAGCATCCTGTTTCTGGAGTCCATTGTGTCTCAGGCACTCCTGTAACCTAGGGTGCGTATATAGCTGAGTTAGGACCATATTGTAGTACATGTATGCATGTACATGTAGTGTATGTAAAATGACACAAGTATGTGAACATTTAAGCAATGTTTTGGCTATGTAAGTGATGTGGTGCAAAAGTTGCCTAAGTGTGGATGATGGGCTGCTTACTTGTAAAATTCTTTTGGCCACATAAAGTTGTTAAAAGCAAGGGAATGTAATTCCTATGTCTAATTGACATATATGGAATAACTTTGGAGGGTTTTCCCCTTGTGAATGAAGTGTTTGCACACTTATAAAATTTTATATGGGCAAAATGGTCATAGAATGACTAGAATTTTGACTATGCACTTAAAGTTTTGTATCTCCCTATGTAGAAGGAATATTTGTATGAAATTTTGACCAAATCTAGAGAACATCTAGAGGTTATGTAATCTGGAATTTCTGAATTTGAAGACTTGTAGCCAAAGATATGACGTTGCAAAGTTGGCTAAGTTACTATACATTTGGTCAGAATTTTGTAACCAACTTCAAAAATTCATAACTTGGTCCATAGATGGGCTATTGATGTAAAAAAAAATTCCTTGAGTTGATCTAAGTCTACTTGATATTGGAGCAAAGTAAATAGGGGGTACATGGCTAGAATGATACAGTTTTTTAGTGGAAGTTATGGGTGCAATGGCTGGTCACTAGAACTTAAGAAGATTGCCTAATGTCTCGTAGCCAAGAGGGCCACTTGAGTATGCACACTAAGGGTAGTGTTTTGATGGCCTAGAGAACATTACCAATCCTGGGAGTCTAAATGTACAATTTTGGCACCATAATTGGACTACCCTAAAATGCGTAACAGAAGTTGGTATCAAAGTATGGTGTATGCATGTACATAGCATATAGTTGCGTTGCATTCACCTACATACATGAACTCAGTTTGGTCAGCTGCTAGTGTCAAGTACTATTGAAATACCTATGATCTTTATATGTGCTCTATGATGGATCATTAATTCAGGAAGTATACATGGTTGCCACAAGGAGAGGGGAACCAACTCGAAGGCCTCCTACTGATTCTGGGCAACAAGTAAATGGACAAAATAGAAGGAGTCAGGGTCGACAAGGGGCACCAAACCCTGAAGTGCCTCAGGTTTGGTTAGAGCTTTAGAGGAACTTAGCTCTAATTAATGAGAACTTAGTAAGGCTTATTCAAGCACAACAGTAAGGAGTCCAAGTAGCTCCAGCAGAACCAGTTCAAGATGCACAACAGCAACCAGAAGATGAAGCTAGGAACACGTTTGAATATGTTCCTTCTGGAAGCTTAGAAGATACAAATGATGAGACCATTGAGGAGGAAGATGAAGATAACAGAAATCCAAGAGCAAGAAGGCTAAGGTCTGAGATTAGTCAGGTGTCCAGGACCAATCTTTCAGTCTATGACCATTCCTCCACCAGGAATGAAATTAAGGAAGGCCGTGATAGAAGATCCAGGAAAAGGCAGAGAGATCATAGAGAGCATCACCATACAGAGGGCTCTCACAGATCTAGGAGATATAGATCAGAGGATCTAGAAGGCCTAGATGAGGTCAGACTGTTTGAGAGGTTCCAAGGCCTAAGACCTCCATAGTTTGATGGAAGAGCTAGGCCAGAGAGAGCTGAGGAGTGGTTAATCTTCATAGAAAAGATGTTTGAGAGGATGCCACTCAGCTCCACCAAGAAAGTGTCACTGGCTACCTACAATTTGGTAGGCAGTGCAGAGATGTGGTGGAGAAACATCAGAGATAGGTATGCTTTCCAGAAGGGGAGAAGGCAAGGAAAAGATATTAAGATGAGTTGGCCAGAGTTCACATAGTTGTTCTAGGAGTAGTACATCAGTGATGCCATCAAGGATATGAAGCAAGCTGAATTTGATGCTCTGAGGCAGGACAACTTCAATGTCCTAGAGTATGAGCACAAATTCAATCAGTTGGTAAGGTATGCTCCTCAGTATCATTGACTAGAGGAGTTGAAGGCCAAAAGATTTGTTAGAGGCCTAAGGTCAGACATTAGAAAGGCTGTTAGACCATTTGGAGTAGTGACATATTATGAAGGAGTGCAGAAAGCTCTATTAGTAGAGCAAGAAAAGTATAAGACTAAGTACTTTCCCAGTGGACCAAGGGAAAGTAGTCAGAGAGCTGGCAGAGTCTTCCAAGTGGAGAGGCCAGAGACATCACAGCAGGGAGTAGCACTAAGAGGCAACATTTACCTTAATGGTGCCTGTTAGTGTTCCGTTTGATACTGGTGCATCTGTGTCTATAGTGTCTAGGAATTTGTTAATGCCATGAAAGTGCCTACTGAAATCATGCTTAGGATATCCTTAGTGAAAACAGCAGGTAGTCAATGTCTTTTCACTAATGACCTAGCTAAGGATTGTGAGCTATTAGTAGGAAAGACTAAGGTTATGACTAATCTGCTAGTGTTGGATATTCCTAACTATGATTTAGGGTTGGGTATGAATTAGCTTGCTATGCATGACATAAGAACTGATTGTGCTAAGAGGGAAATCACATTGCCTAATGGTGAAGTGCATGCATTAGTGAATTCTAATGAATTAGTGTATGAAATGCATGGCATGGAGCTAGAAGTACTAGATGAAATACCTATGATTTCTGAGCATGATTATTGTTATGCATTGAATGAATTAAATTGTGAAGAAGAAGTGGATAGAATACCTATAGTGAAAGACTTTCCACAAGTATTTCCTAAAGACCTGCCAGGTATTCCTCTACAAAGGGAGATTGAGTTTGAAATGAAGTTGCAACTAGAAGCTAGTCTAATATCGATACCTCCTTACAGAATGCCAATCACAGATATGAATGAGCTCAAGAAACAACTTGATGAACTTCTTGAAAAAGGGTTCATAAGGCCAAGTGTTTCACCATGGGGAGCTCCTGTTCTTTTTGTGAAGAAGAAGGATGGATCGTTGAGACTATGCATTGACTACAGAAAGCTTAATGTAGTGACTATCAAGAACAAGTATCCATTCCCTAGGATTGGGGATCTGTTTGATCAACTTAAGGGAGCTAAGATCTTCTCTAAGATAGATTTGAGATTTGGATACTTCCAATCGAGAGTAAAGGAAGAGGGCATTCCTAACAGTCCATTTAGGAGCAGATATGGGCATTATGAGTACACAATCATGCCATTTGGTCTGACTGATGCCCCATCTGCTCTCATGGACCTGATGAATAGAGTGTTCAAAGCACATATAGATAAATTTATGGTTGTGTTCATTGATAACATCCTAGCATATTCCAAGGATGAAACTGAACATGAACATCATCTGAAGATTGTCTTCAAGAATCTGTTGCAGCATCAACTTTACACTAAGTTATCCCAGTGTGAATTCTGGATAACAGGAGTGTCTTTCCTAGGACACATCATAGATGCACAAGGCCTTAATACAGACGCTAAAAAGGTCAAGGCAGTGCAAGAGTGGGAAAGACCAAGGACTGTGAAGGAAATCAAAAGTTTCCTAGGATTAGCTGGATACTACAGGAGATTTATATCAGGCTTTTCCATGATTGCCTTGGTTCTTACTCATCTGACGAAGAAAGGTCAAAGATTTGAGCGGACTAAGAAATGTGAAAAGTATATCGGGAGAGGAAAAAGGTTCCTTGTATGAATCCTTTACCTACAAGTAAGAATTCCTGTAGTTCAAGGACCGAATCTCTGTGCCTAAAGGACCAAGTTAGCTATAAGATACATAGGTCCTTATGAGATCTTGGACAGAGTTGGCAAGGTAGAATACAGGTTAGCTCTACCTCCAAGCATGTCAAGTGTTCATAATGTTTTTCACATCAGTATGCTTAGGAAGTGTCTATTGGACATAAAGCATGCTATTCTAGTGGAAGGCATACAGTTGGAACCTAACTTGACATATGTAGAGAAACATATAGCTATCTTAGCCAAATATACCAGAAGGTTAAGAAACAAACTTATTCCCATGGTTAAAGTTCAGTGGTCACACCACTCTAAAAGAGAAGCAACCTGGGAAACTATAAAAGACCTTATGGAAAGGTATCCTAAAGAATACCTGAAGCTAAAGGCTATTTTGGAGGACCAAAATTTTTAAGGGGGCGAGGATTGTTACCACCACACAAAAATGGGAGAATTACAAGTGTGTCATAATAGCTAAAAACCATCATATTGTGTAATTATCACCACAGTCATTGAAGTGTGGGGGGTAAAAGGCATGATAAACACCTCCTTAAAAGTGTTATAAGTTGGTAACTTGGCCCCCAAGAAAAGCCTTAAGGATTGCTTGTTTGTCGAGTAACCTATGGACTTTTTTATAAGGTTTTGGAAATTTGGGTACTCAATTGCAAAACTCTCGAGAAAGAGACTTGGAGAGTTACGAGAAGGATATGAATGGTATGAAAGTGCTATTGGATGGCCAAATTGCTCATGGAAGACAAGTTTGGACAAAGGAAACACTAAAGAAATTAAGGACCTAAATGTCTTAGTGTAAATCTTAAGGTGTTCAAGCTTTTGACTTAAGTCTGAAGGTGGAATTGTGGGGTTATCCCACCATGGGGGAGGTAGCCAAGGCTTGATAAATAGTTAAAAATGTTGGGCACCTATATACCAATGAGTTTAAGACAAAGAAGCCATAATTAGTGAGAAGGAAAATGACATAGAGCAAGGTTAAGCTTGTTTAAGTGTGTTTTGTGCCCTTAAGCTCATTTAAGCCAATTTAAGTGGCCAAATCACTTATCCCTCTCTCTTTTTCCTCCTCCTCTAGCCCAAGAACACAGCCACACTTCCTCCATAGCCACCATACCACCAAGATTGAAATTGAAGGCAAAAGAAAGCAGGAAAGGGCAATTGGAAGCAATGTGGTGCTAAGACTTGAGTGCATCTAGGATCAAGGTATAATTTCAGCATAAACTCAAGGTAAGGGTTCTCTTGCTCTCATGGATTGTTTTGTGTATTCTCAGGCAACCATGGAGCTAGGGCTAAGCTTAGAAGAGAGCCATGAGCTTGATGAACCAAGCTTAGTGAGGGGAGTGCACTTATTGAAGGTTTTGTGGCCTAGGGTGAAGTGCACAGTGATGACAACAAATTTTTGGGTTTCTAGAGCTGAAAATTTAGTACTAATTACTATTAAAATCCTCCTAAGACTGAACATTAGCTTGAGGATGGCTGCCATAGTGATTTTTTTATGTTTATTAAGTGTTTTATGGACTAACCAATGGTTATTGTTGCTGTTGCATTTCATGTGTTTGTTGGTTGTGAATGGCTACTGCATTTGGTTGCTATATCTTGTATATATGCATTGAATTTTTTGTGTTTTAGTTTCTTTAGATGTAGGTTGTAATGATGGTTACATTGCCTATTGAATCCAATTGCTACCCTTACTAAGTTTCTTAATGAAACTTACTTCCCTTAATTCTGTCATTTCAGATCCAGCAAAAAGATCACATTCAAACTAACATTTGTGGTTTGATTTTTGATCTTAAATTTAGGTACATGAACTTATAGTTGTCTAGTTGTGATCTAAAAATTTTTGTGATTTTAGGAGCACATTTGGTATTTTTAATGGTGGTACTTATTGTATTGCGCAGCAGCTGTCCAACATCCTGTTTCTGGGTCCATTGTGTCTCAGGCACTCTTGCAACCTAGGGCACATATTTATCTAAGTTAATACCATATTGTAGTGCATGTATGCATGTACATGTAGTGTATGTAAAATGAGACAAGTATGTGAACATTTGAGGAATGTTTTGACCATGTAAGTGATGTGGTGCAAAGCTCCCTAAGTGTGAATGATAGGCTGCTTACTTGTAAATTATGTTTTGGCCACAAAAATTTGTTAAAAGGAATGGAATGTAATTTCTATGTGTAACTGACATATATGGGATAGCTTTGGAGGGTTTTTCCCTTGTGAATGAAGTGTTTGCACACTTATGAAATTTTGTATGGGCAAAAAGCTTGTAAAGTGACTAGAATTTCAACTGTGGACTTAAAGTTCTATATCTCCTTGTGTGGAAGGAATATTTGTATGAAATTTTGAGCACATCTAGATAACATCTAGGGGTTGAAGTTCAATTTAAAATTTATAAATTTGGAGACTTGTAGCCAAAGATATGACACTGCAAAGTTGGATAAGTTACTGTTCATTTGGTCAGAATTTTGTAACCAACTTTAAAAATTTGAAACTTGGCCCATAGATGGGCTATTGATGTAAAAAAAAATTCCTTGGTTTTCTCTAAGTCTCTACTTGATAATGGAGGAACTAAAATATGGGGTACATGGCTAGAATGATATAGTTTTTTAGTGGAAGTTATAGGTGCAGTGGTTGGTCACTAGAACTTAACAAGATTGCCTAATGTGTGGTAGCCAAGATTAAGACTTGTGGTAGTGTTTTGCTTCTTTGCTGCCATAGTGTGCATGAAATGTGAATATGTGTGTGATGGTTGGACCAATATGCATGTGTTTACATAGTACCCAGGAGGGCCACTTAGGTTTGCACACTAAGGGTAGTGTTCTGATGGCCTATAGAACATTACCAATCCTAGGAGTCGAAATCCACAATTTTGGCACCATAATTGGACTACCCGAGAGTGGGTAACAAGGGAGACCTCTGTGTGATGGAGTATGATTAGAAATTCAACAGCTTGATCAGATGTGCTCCCCAGTATGATGGGTAGGGAGAGCTAAGGACCAAAAGGTTCTTGAGAGGCTTATGGCCTGAGCTGAGATAGATACTCAAAGTTGTGGAAGCTAGAGACTACTACCAAGTAATAGAGAGTGCTATAGCAATAGAGCAGGAATTCAAGGAACAAACTTGAAGTGGTCCAGGGAGTGGAAGTGGATCACAAAAGGGACACCAAAAGAGGCCCAAACAAGAACTTGAATCTAGTTAGGGAAGGAAAGGAAGCAAGAAAGAGAAGGGGCCACAGTAGTATGGTCCCTAGTGTTACAAGCTTAGCAGTGGATGCCACAAGTGTGGAGCCCCAGATCACTAGGTCAGAGACTGCCCTAAAAGAGGGGATGATAGGAGAATGGTAGGGAGGTACAACCCTAAAGGGCCTGGAGGGTAGATACCCATGCCACAAATAAGGACTAATATGCCTAACCCAGGTGGAAAGCAAGCACCCAAGTTGCCTCAGGATCAAAGGAGGCCAAATGTACCCCCTGGCAGGGTGTTTTAGTTGGAGACCTCCAAGAAGGTTCAAGAAGCACTAGTTGGAAAGGAAACTAGTCAGCAGAGGACTAGTAAGAGAGCCTTGAAAGTTATTGTTTACCTTAATGGCCAGTTAGTGTTTGCACTATTTGATACTGGAGCTTCATTGTCCATAATTTGTTCTAACCTAGTTAAGACCATGAATTTAGGAGTAAAATACATGACAAACATGTATTTGGTTAAAACTGCTAGCAATGAAGTCTTATTTACATATCATATAGCTGAAAATTGTGTGATTTAGATTGACAAGCTGAAATTGAGAGCAGACTTAATAGTGCTAGACACCTATGACTATGGTGTGATATTAGGCATGAACTGGCTAAGTGAAAATAAAGTGATTATAGATTGTCATGCAATACAATTATTGATGCCTGGTTGTAAACCATTCAAATTAGATGAATAACTAGAGCTAGCCTTGGATTACCAAGTTGACGTGTTGGAATTAATAACTCTAGAGAATGAATGTGAACGCCTGGAACTAAATGAAAGGGAGTAGCTAGTGAAATTTGGCAGATTCCTATAGTTCAGGATTTCCTAGAGGTTTTCCCTATAGACCTACCTGGACTGCCACCCATGAGAGAGGTGGAGTTTGAAATTAAACTGGTACCAGGAGCAGCACCAGTGTCTACTGCTCCATATAGGATGGCATTACCTAAAATGGTAAAACTGAGGAAGCACTTAGATGAATTGCTTGATAAAGGGTTCATCAGACCCAGTCTGTCTCCTTGGGGAGCACCTATTTTATTTGTAAAGGAGAAAGATGGAACCCTTAGGCTTGTATAGACTACAGAAAACTTAATGTCTTTACCATTAAAAACAAATAGGCCATCCCAGGAATTGAAGATCTATTTGATCATTTGAAAGGAGTAAAGATATTTTGTAAAATAGATCTAAGGTCTGGTTATTTCCAGCTAAGGGTCAAGGATGAAGAAATACCTAAGATTGCTTTTAGGAATAGGTATGGACAC
Source organism: Aquilaria sinensis (assembly GCA_005392925.1). Classification (NCBI taxonomy): domain Eukaryota; kingdom Viridiplantae; phylum Streptophyta; class Magnoliopsida; order Malvales; family Thymelaeaceae; genus Aquilaria; species Aquilaria sinensis. The sequence continues at coordinate 42,081 of SMDT01001408.1, forward strand.
TTTGAATATACAGTGATGCCATTTGGGCTATAAATGCACCTGCATTTTTTGTGGATTTAATGCAGAGAGTGTTCAGAGCATACCTAGACCACTTTGTGGTGGTTTTTATTGATGATATTTTGGTATACTCCAAAGATGAGGAAACTCATAAAGAACACCTGAAGATGGTGCTTGGCTTGCTCCAAGAATATAAACATTATGGGAAGCTACGTAAATGTAAATTTTGGACTCAAGAAACTGGGTTTCTGGGTCATGTGATAAATGATCAAGGTTTAGCGATGGACCCCAAAAAGGTAAGATCAATCTTAGATTGGAAGTAACCCCAGAATATGAAGGAAGTCAAAAGTTTCCTGGGGTTAGCAGGCTACTATACGAGATTTGTGCCAAAATTTTCTATTATAGTAGCTCTCATGACCCAGTTAACTAGAAGGAACCATAAGTTTGTCTGGGAAAGCAAATGTGAGGAAAGCTTCCAAGAACTGAAAAGGAGGCTAAGAACAGCTCCTATGTTAGTTTTACCAGATCCTGAAAATGGCTATGAGGTGTATACTAATGCATCTCATGTAGGGCTAGGTTGTGTCCTAATGCAAGATAAGCAGGTTAGTGCTTTCGGATCCAGATAGTTAAGACCACATGAGAAGAAGTATCTAGTGCATGACCTGGAACTAGCAGTAGTAGTTTTTTCTCTGAAGCAATGGAGACATTACCTGTTAGGTAATAAATTTTAGGTCTATACAGACCAAAAAAGCCTCAAGTACCTTTTTACTCAGAAGGACTTAAACATGGGGTAGATGAGATGGTTGGAGTACCTGAAGGATTTGGACTTTGTAATTGAATACACAACTGGTAAAGCCAACGCAGTGGCAGATGCCTTAAGCAGGATTTATACTAGAGTGCTCAAGGGAGGAGAAAGGGAACATAAGGCCGACAGCCTTAACCTTACTTGCTTAGCAAGTTAGTGGTTAAATTGTGAGCATGACCAACTTAGTGTGCTCACTACTACACCTGAATGGAGGGAACTCATCAAAGAAGCACAATTTAGTGATGAAAACATTGGGTTGGTGTCTGGCCAGAGGAGAGGAGAACTTTTCCAAGGATTCTCCAGTAAGCAAGGATTGCTATAGTTCTACAACAGATTATATGTGCTTGAAAAGGATGACCTAAGATAGCAGATTCTAGAAGAGGCACACTTTAGTAAACTTAGCATGCATCCTGGAGCCATAAAAATGTACCATGTTCTCAGGGCTTACTTTTGGTGGCCATATATGAAACATGGCATTACCATTCATGTAGCTAAGTGTGAAGTGTGCCAACAAGTAAAGGCTGAACACTAGAAACTAGGTGGGAAGCTTCAGAACTTACCCATACCTGAGAGAAAGTGGGGCTCCATATCTATGGACTTTGTAGTGGGAATGCCACTTGATAGCCAAAGGGCTATTACCATTCAAACCCCCAAGCTCTGATGAAGCACCACCCTCGGAAGAAACTAGCATCACCATCGGAGAATGCGAGCACTAACCTTGGGAAAAGAGGGTCCGCAGTCCTTGACCCCCTGACCTCGGTAATCGATCATCACCCTCGGGGAATAATGGGACTGACCTCGGGAATGTGGTACACTACCACCATTGGTAAGATGACCTGACCAACTTCGGGTGGAATAGACTCACCATCCTCGGCAGGGGAAAACATCCTCCGAAGGGGATTCTCTGTACAAAGGGATCTTCCGAGTAACTGGAGCCACCTCTGCTAGAAGCTTTCATATCACAAAGAGGCCTCTTTCACTGAAGGGGTCTTGTGAACACGACAAAAATGGTTAAGGAACCTCTGACATAGAGACCTCGCACACGCCCCTGACACATAGGCCTCCCACGGCCTTGACTTGTGGCCGGAACGGCCTATGGCCAGCTGGAGATCCCCATCCTCAAAGGTACGGACCACATCTGGCCGAACACGTGTCATGATTTCAATGGGCTGTGTCAAACGGACTTCTCCCAATGCCCTCCTATAAATACCTGGGAAAATGACCTTGGTAAGGAGATATGAGAGGCTGAACTCTTGAGAGAACTCTACTCGTTGCTCTCCATTCACTACTCTTCGCTTGCCAAATACTTACTTGGGCGTCGGAGGCTCTTCCCCTAGAAACACACTCTGGGGACCTCTTAACCCCTGATTCTTTTGAGAATTTCAGGCACTCTCACGTCCGAAGTCTGTCCTTCAGACACCCTTTACACTGAAGGTCCCAACTTCAAGCCATTATGTCATACAACGAAGATGCCAACGGGCACCATTTGGCACCATCTATGGGAAACTATCCTCAGGTAGCCATCGTTGAGACTCGACGTTCTAAGGATAAGGGACTCTCGAAGTCCCCATCTGCACCGGCAATCTAACAACCTGCCGTAGGGACTTCTTTAACTAAGGACAAACATCCTCTAACAATCACGATGAGCTTCCTACATGGTTTTCAGCACTCTGTCATGGCTGAAATGATGCAACAGTTGGACCAAAAGTGGTCACAACCACCCTCGGGCCGAAGAGCCTCTTCATCAACTCACCATCGGGATAAAAGCCTGAAATCCACTTACCGGAGTTCAGGGAGGGGGGACTTCCGAGACGAGTCCTCAACGGAGTATGTACCTCCCAGAGGCCGACGTATTGGAGAAACGGGGTCCAAAGGGGCTTGGGCTTCTCGCTGGTGGACTTCTTCACCGGAAGAGAGGTCATAATCCTTCCACCGCCAAAGTTACTCCCTGAAAAGAAGGCGTCATTCTTCGTTGCCAGAGGCCTCCAGGTGGCGGGAAGACCCCAGTGCCACCATCCTCATGGAAAAATTCCTAGAGAGGTTAGAGAAAGTGGAGAGGCAGATCGCTCGAAAGCATATCTGGTCAAGGTTATCTGAGACCTTCACCGGAGAAGAGTCACCCTTCGTTTGGACGGTAGTGGAAACACTAATGCCAAGTAATTTTCGGGTGCCCTCGCTTGGAAACCTATAATGGGCTTAGTGACCCTCAAGCCCACCTAACCAAGTAAAGACGTTGTATGGTGCTACATGGTGCCAATGACGCTACTTTTTGCAAGTGCTTTGAGGTCACCCTCTCTGGCCCGGCAACCGCGTGGTACAACTCCCTCACCCCTGGAACTATAATGAGTGTCCAAGAGCTATCCACGATATTCACGCAGCAGTTCATCGGCAGTAGGCCAATGGTGAAGATGCCTGTTCAGATGTTTGATTTAGCACAAAGAAATGCGGAGGCCATTTCCGACTATGTCGAAAGGTTCAATTGTGAAGCCCTGAGCATGCCGGACTTTTGTCCTGAAATACGCATCCTCGCCATGATATGGGGACTTCGGAGAGACTCACAACTCTTCTACAAGTTCTCTAAAGACCCTTCGAATACCCTTGGAGAATTCTACCGAAGGGCAGAATAACACACGATGAACAATAGCAACTAGAAGAGGATACTAGGAACTCATCTGAATATGTTCCTCAATGAAACTTACTTCCCTCAAAAGATCACATTCAAACTGACATTTGTGGTTTGAGTTTTGATCTTAAATTTTAGGTACATGAACTTATAGATGTCTAGTTGTGATCTGAAAATTTTGGTGATTTTAGGAGCACGTATGGTATTTTTAATGGTTGAACTTATTGTGTTGTGCGGCAGCTGTGCAGCATCCTGTTCTGGAGTCCATTGTGTCCCAGGCACTCCTATTCCCTTGGGTGCATATTTAGCTCTATTAAGGCCATTTTGTAGTGTATGTATTCATGTACATATAGTGTATGTAAAATAAGACAAGTATGTGAACATTTGAGTAATGTTTTGGCTATGTAAGTGATCTTGTGCAAAGCTGCCTAAGTGTGAATGATGGGCTGCGTACTTGTAAATTCTATTTTGGGCACATAAAGTTGTTAAATGAAAGGGAATATATTTCCTATATATAATGGACATATATTGGATAACTTTGGAGGGTTTTCCCCTTGTGAATGAAGTGTTTGCACATTTATGAAATTTTGTATGGCCAAAATGGTCATATGGTGACAAGAACTTCAACTCTACACTTAAAGTTCTATATCTCTTTATGTGGAAGGAATATTTGTATGGAATTTTGGCCACAGCTATAGAGCATCTAGAGGTTCAATAGGAATTTGGAATTTCTGAATTTGGAGCCGTGTAGCCAAAGATATGACATTGACAAATGGCTAAGTTACTGTTCATTTGGTCAGAATTTTGTAACCATCTTAAAAAATCAATAACTTGGTCCATAGGTGGAATATTGATGTAAAAAGAAAACTCATTGGTTTGTTGTAAGTCTTTACTTAATAATGGAGAAAAGAAAGTAAGGGGTACATGGCTATAATGATACAGTTTATTAGTGGAAGTTATAGGTGCAGTGGCTGGTCACTAGAACTTAACAAGATTGCCTAATGTGTGGTAGCCAAGATTAAGACTTGTGCTAATGTTTTTATTCTTTGTTGCCATGGTGTGCATGAAATGTGAATATGTGTGTGATGGTTGGACCAATATGTATGTGTTTACATGGTGCCGAAGAGGGCCACTTGGGTATGCACATTAAGGGTAGTGTTTTGATGCCCTATAGAACATTACCAATCCTAGGTGTTTAAATGCATAATTTTGGCACCATAATTGGACTACCCTAGAGTGGGTAACATGAGAAGGGATCCAATTGTGCGCCACATGGCCATTTACCAGAAATGCCTGCTTCCACTAAGGCTAATACCATAATTTCGGGTCAAACCTGTTCCTTGTTTAGCTTGGCCGAGTTATTTGTTGTTCTTGTGTTGGAGGCATCGGTTCATGCTACGATCTTGTTGATTGATGCTTGAATTGAAGAATCAATCTCATAATTGGTGAATTTAGCCTTTGCCGACCTTGCATTTTTGTTTTGAAGCCTAGCCTTGGAGATTCAAGTTTGAACTGAGTGCTCAAAGCTAGAAATTGGTAAGGATTCATGGTTTACTACTTGATTTTGGTATTGTTCCATTTTCAAGTAGTGTTTTGGCCTGTAAGTGATGGTAAATTGAGCTATATGATCTTAGAATGCTATATGGGCCATATATGGTACCTTCAGGTTTTTGTGTTATGTTGGCTAGCTAGTCACCAATGGCATGTACTTATAGTTCGTTATAGGATGGCCAACCTATATTTGAAGTTGGAGCTCTAGTGGAATTGATGATTATATGGTGAAGCTTGATGGAACTTCTAAGTGTACTTGCTAGTTTGGCTTCGGCTGAGAAGGACATTGTGTTTGTGGTATGTGAGTTGTGTGCTTGGTTGCTTGGTTGTGCTTGCTAACCCTTCATAATTGTAATTATTATGTGTGTATGCTATGGTATATGTTGTTCTTGTGTTTCCTTGTCTTTGTTTGCAGGTAAAGCTTAATTGTGGGAGGCTAAGCCCTCGGGCTTAACTAAATACGCTAGTAGAGTTGTAGTGATCCTTACTGAGTTTTTTTGAAAACTCATGCCCCTTATTATATATGTTTCAGGAAAAGGTCTTGAGCTTGATCAGTTGCTTGAGTGATAAGTTATTGCTCAATTTTGCCGAGGTATGTTCTAGACTAAATGCTTGGCGTTATAAGTAAATGGTGCAAGTCTCATGTTAATGCATAAACCCATTTGTTTGAGTTTTGCAGGATTGTGTAGGTTTGTTGGACAAGTCTAGAACTATGGATGTGTGCCCATGGGCTTCAGTTATGCGGTTTGCACTTATGGGAATCGGCATAGCTGTAGGCATCTTCCTACAAACTTTGGTTTTGTATTACACACTTAATGTAGCTCTCAGGTACTACTAGAAACTTAGGTATGTAATGCATAACAATGGCTATTTTGGATTTTGAGTACTCTTGGTATCGTTCCAAGTAGTAAGTACTAGTGTGGAGGTTGTTTTTTGTATATAGTCTCAGTTGAATCATGGAACTATTATGTAAGTGTTGTGAATGTAATGCCAAGTTATGCCATAAATACTTGTTCATGGTTTTGACCATAATGTGCTAAACCTTTCTTGAATATTGTTGTGCAGAATGTGCATCAGACATAAAAAGCTTATGTTTTCAAAACTTGAATGGATATGGGTTCTTGGTTGCCATGCATTGGAAAGCCACACTTGATGTGCACACACCCGAATCACATGACAATGAAAGTACAAAAATCTTGCCTTGAGTTGCAAGTAACATTTAAAGCCTTGCCATGTAATACAAGTATTGATCTAAAACTTCTTGTTTAGCCTCCTGGGGCACCTCCCAAGCCTTAGCCATATGTGTAGTGGTTTTGAACAATTAAATGGAACTTGGCCGAGCCATAAAGGAAATTATAAATCATCATAGGTAAAATGGTTGAACATAAAAGTTAGTGCCTTAGTAGCACAATTAAGTCGTACTGTAGGTGAATAGGCTTGGGCCTGTGTGGGGTGTGACAGTTGTAGCTTCCTAAAGAACAAGATTTCCATGACACACTCATGGAAGATCAACGCCAAAGATACATCTTCGGCATCGCGAGGGGGCATGTGAAGCCGAAGGGCTACCACCCGCAAAGAACTCCCAATTGCCTTGCTGAACACCACCCTCGAAGATTTTGTAACACCACCCTCAAGAAATTTGTGACACCAATCGAGTCCTCTCGGCACCCACCCTCAAAAAATATATGTGAACAACTTCGGGAAAAAGGGGTTTCTTCTACCTTTGAGGGGACACTACCAACCTCGGAAGCATGGGTTCTCCACCCTTGGCAGAGGGAAAAACCTCTTGCGGAAGGTCCGCCCATCTGAAGGACCTTCTCCGGTAAGCCCTCGGGGAAGATTTGTGCTCGAAAGGGTCTTACACCTCCAAAGGGGTCTTACAAAGAAATGACAAATACGGTTAGGGAACCTTTGATAGAGAGGCCTCGCACATGGCCCTACCTTCTGGCCGGAACCACCTATGGCCAGCTGGAGATGCTTGCTCCGAAGGTATGGACCAGATATGGTTGAACACGTGTGATGTCTGGGTAAGCTATGCAAAATGGCCTCCTCCCTCCATCCTCCAATAAATGCTTAGGCGGCTCCTTGGTAAGAACGATAGGACTCTCTCCTTTATACTCTTTACTCATAAACAACTTTTCTCCTGTACACTGACTTGGGCGTCCGAGGCTCTTCCCCCGGAAACACACTCCGGGGATGTCCTTACCCACTTTCTTTAAGATCTTGTAGACGCCTTCTCACCGGAAGTCTCTATTACGCCCAACATATCATACAACGAAGATGCCGCCGGGCATCACAACCTATCTACTTTTTTGGAAGGTTTTGAAAATTTCGCTACTCAATTGCAAAAATCTCAACAAAGAGATTTGGAGAGTTATGAGAAGGATATGAATTGTATGAAAGTGCTATTGGAGGACCAAATTGCTTATGGAAGATAACTAAAGACAAAAAGGCATAGCGGACCTAAATGTTCTAACGCAGGCCTTAGGATGTGTATGTCTTTAACTTAAGTCAAATGGTGAAATTGTCAGGTTATCCCACCTAAGGAGAGGCTGCTAAACCAAGATAAGGATGGTCAAATGTGGGCCAAGAGATTAAGACTAAGACACCATAGTCTTGTAGCAAGGAAAATGACATAAGATAAGGTTACGACTACGTAAGCGTGTTTAGTGTACTTTTGACCATTTAAATAGTCAATACCACATTTTCTTCTTTCATATTTAGCTATACCAGCAAACAACTTCGCGCAAGCTGTGAAAGCAAAAGTGCCAAAAAATGGTGAGGCAAAGAATCCCGCGAAGGCGGAAATAGCAGAAGTAGAACTTGTCCCAGGCCAAAATACCCGAATAGGGAAAAACTTGGCCGAAGGTGACAAGGAAAAAATTGTATCTTTTCTACTGACAAATAAAGATCTGTTTGCCTACTCGCCGAAAGATATGCCAGGGGTAAAACCTGACATAATTCAACATAGCCTCAAAGTAAGTCCGGAAGCAAAGCCTGTTCGGAAAAAGAAGCGAGGCATCTCAGTTCATAAAAGTAACTTTGTCAAAACCGAGGTTCAATGGCTGTTAGAAGCCGATGTCATCAGGGAGGTCAAGTACCCTGAATGGTTAAGCAATGTGGTAGTTGCCACAAAAGAAGGAAGCGAAAAACTCCGGATGTGCATCGACTTCAGAAACTTGAACGATGCTTGCCCGAAAGATTCATACCCTCTCCCACCGATAGACCAATTGGTAGACTCAACTGCCGAATACGGGCTCCTAACTTTTTTAGACGCCTTTAGTGGGTATCATCAAATAAGGATGGACCCTGAAGATGAAGAAAAAACTGCCTTCATCACCGAGGGTGGAACATACTGCTACATCAGGATGCCCTTCGGGCTCAAAAACCCAGGAGCCACCTACCAGAGGTTGATGAGCAAGGTCTTCAGCGGCCAAATAGGGAGAAACATGGAAGTATATATGGACGACATGATAGTCAAAAGCAAATTGCCTGGCGACCATGTCGCAGATTTAAGGGAAACTTTCCACCAGCTCAGAACCTTTGGGATTCGCCTTAATCCCGAAAAGTGCATCTTCAGAGTGACCTCGGGAAAGTTCCTTGGGTACATGGTATCAGAAAGAGGCATTGATGCCAACCCAGAAAAAATTAAGGCTCTACTCGAGTTCCGAACTCCTGCCACAATAAAAGATGTGCAGAGGCTCACCGGAAGGATAACCTCCCTCAGCAGGTTTATTTCCAGATATGGAGACCGGTGTCGACCATTCTTCAAAGTCCTCACTAAGGCAGCAAAAAAGGAGGACAACCTCGGGAGTAATGACCATCCTTGGGGTGAAGACTGCCAAAAGGCCTGGGAGGAACTCAAAATCTACTTAGCCGGTCTGCCCACTTTGCGGCAACCTCGCGAGGGAGAGCCCCTCGTGTTATACCTCACCGTCACAGAAAAGGCCGTAAGCTCGGTCCTTGTGAAAGAAGAGGGGGCGAAGCAATGGCCAGTCTACTACGTAAGCAAGTCCCTGCATGGCGCCGAAGTCAGGTACCCTCTGTTGCAAAAAGCTATATATGCCTTGGTGCTAGCAGGAAGAAGGCTGCGACCATATTTTCAGGCTCACCCTATCATCGTCCGAAGCAGTCTACCTCTGCGCGATGTCATGAGAAAAGTTGATCATTCGGGAAGGCTTTCCAAATGGTGCATAGAGCTTGGCGAACACGACATCACTTATGAACCTCGAAAGGCCATAAAAGCTCAAGCTCTGGCAGACTTCATTGCCGAAGTACCCACCATCGAAGATAGCCATCCAGATCCAAGCGAAGGTGAGCCAGAGTGGACTTTGTATGTCGACGGAGCCTCGGGGTCCGAACACCAGGGAGTCGGGGTAATTATCAGAGGTCCCGAAGGCCTTGAAGTAATGAAGGTTATTAAGTTCGGCTTTAATGTCACCAACAATGTGGCTGAATATGAAGCCCTCATAGCAGGACTGCGCCTAGCCAGAAGAATTGGCATGCGAAATCTAAAAGCCCACAACGATTCCTAGCTAGTAGTTCGGCAAACGGCAAGAGACTATAGGGCGAAGGACCCAATCTTGGCAAAATATCACGAACTGGTGACAAAGCTCATTCGAGAGTTCGACACCATACGGATCGAAAATGTACCTCAACGAGAAAACGCCGAAGTAGACTGCTTGTCGAAGTCAAAAATATAAACCGAGGTACTAAGCTGCTCGAGCATTGAAGTACTGAGTATAGTAACTTCAGAAAAGGGCTGGAAAGACTCGATAAAAAGGTATCTTGCGAACAACGCGCTCCCCGAAGACTCATCGAGGCTGCAAAAGTGCGAAGACGCTCCGGGCGATTCTTCCTAATAGGCGAAGAACTGTATCGGCAGGGATATGCAAATCCTTTACAGAGGTGTGTTGGCGAAGAGGATACTGAAATGATCCTCGAAGAAGTCCACGAAGGCGCTTGTGGTTCACACATTGGGACCGACGCCCTGGCGGCAATAATACTGCGCCAAGGATACTTTTGGCCTACCCTGAGAAAGGATGCTAGGCAGTTCGTCTGAAAATGTGGTAACTGCCAAAAACACGCAAAAATCCAGAGGACACCCTCGAAAATGGTGACTTCGGCTGACTATCCCTGGCCCTTCGCAGTCTGGGGCATAGACCTCATAGGACCACTACCAACAGTGCTTGGAGGCATGAAATTCTGTGTAGTAGCAGTAGACTATTTCTCCAAATGGGTCGAGGCGGAACTGTTGGCTACTATCTCGGCAAAAGAAGTGCAGAAGTTCGTATGGAAGAACATCATATGCAGATTTGGCATACCAAGGGTACTAGTAGCCGATAATGGATCCCAGTTTATAGACAAAGGGTTCCAGGAATTTATCAGTGACCTCGAAACAAAAATGCACTTCGCCCCAATAGCTCACCCCCAAAGCAATGGGCAGGTAGAAGTATCAAACATGACCATAAAAGATGGTCTGAAAAAGAGGCTGGGAGAAGCAAAAGGGAAATGGCCAGGAGAGCTGTAAAGTGTACTATGGAGCTACCGAACAACACCCCGAAGAGCAACAGGGGAAATGCCTTTTTCACTTGTTTTCGGTACAGAGGCCATCATCCCAATCGAGGTAGTGCAACCATCAATCCGAGTACAAGTTTTTGATGAAAGTAGAAATGACCTCGGCCTAAGAACCAAGCTCGACCTCGTCGGCGAACATAGAGAAATAGCGGAGCTGAGAAGAAAAGCTTTTCAGCAGAGAGTGGCCACGGCTATAAACTTGCGTGCCAGGCCAAAAGGAATAAAGAAAGGATACCTCGTTCTCCGAAAGGCTGAATTTGCACCTCGTAGACCATCCCACGGGGTATTTCACGCGAACTGGGAAGGTCCTTATCTGATCCTTGCCGAAGTGCGAAAAGGGGTGTACAAGCTCGACGATTCTAAAGGTATAGAATTAAAAAATACATGGCATTCGGACGCCTTGACAAAATTCTATGCTTAGGATCTCGGCAAAGAAGATTGTGCTGTACAAGTTACAAGAATTCTCTAAGTACGAAAGTTTCTTAGCCAAAAAGGCTTAAGCATAAGAGGTGCAAATTCTGCTAAAGTGGCCGACCAGATAAGGTTTTCCGAAGTCTCTTTGGCGAACGTGTTCGAGACAATGGAGAAAACCTGGCAAAAGACTTAGCCAAAATTCTTGGGCATAAGTTGTACAAATCAAGATTTCGCGAAGAAGGTCGCCATGCTAAGCGCAGATAAGGTTTTTCGAGGTCTCTTGAGCGAATGAGTTCGGGACAAAGGGAAACAAAAAATCTCACAAAAATACTTAGCCAAATTTTCTAAAAAAAGTCTTTTATTAAGATAAATTTGCTTACAAAGAAGGAAGATTTCCAGAAGAAGAAGTACAAAAGAGAAGGAAAATAATGCAAAAGGCCCTAGGACAAACTAAGGATTCTCAGCGTCCCGGGAGCCACCAGCTCCTGCGTCATTCTCAACAACCTTCCGCGCTGGAAGCGAAGGGGGCAGGTTCAGATGTTCAATCTTGGACCAAGATCACCGAGGCCCCTCGGGAATGTTCAGAGCCTCCAAAAAAGAAAGGTCCATGTCTGGGGACCTTTGAAGAACTTGGTACCGAGCAAGGCAAAACCCATCCTGAAAATCAACTTTGGTCATCTGGTCGGATTTGTCCTTCTCAACACCGAGGTCTTCAAGGTCCCCCTTCAGATCCGCAACCTTCTTCTTCAGCGCCTTCACCTTCTTTTTCTTCGGCTCGTTCTTCAAAGACTTGACCTCGGCTTGAAGTGTGGCTTTCTTTTCAAGCACCTTTTCCAGGAGAGCCTCAGACTCCGACTTCTCTTTTTCAACTGCCTCGTTCGCCGAAATCAGCTCCGCCACCTGGGAGCCGAGGTCAGAAATCTTTTGGGAGGAGTCCTTCAAAAGTTCTTCCTTTTCCTTCAGGAACTCCTCCCGAACAGCAGCAACCTCCTTTTCTGCAGCTTGAGCCAGTTACGCGTTCTGAGTGGCCAGTTCCGAGCACTGGGCCTTATACTGGTTGATGGTGCCTACGGCCGAGGCTCGGAATGGCGCCTGCCTCGCCACCCGAACTCTGAGGAAACCAGCGTACCCCAGCAGCTGCAGAGAAACAAAGACAAAGTTAGTAAGGCAAAGAGGGAAAGGCAGACATTTAGAGGAAATCAAAAGGAAAAACACAAAGGCGGGAGGCGTACCTGGGCAGCGTGCTCAGAGACCTTCGCAGCAAGGGAGTCATCATCAGGGTGACCCTCCACGATGGCCTTGAAGGAGGCCTCAGTAAGCACCCCCTTTGAGATCTCCTTAGCATTTGCTGGCAGTCTCCGGAGTACAAATTCATGTCCTCCGTCAACGTCCAGAAAGGCTCCTTCGGGACCTTCCCCTTCGGGATACGGGCATCCCGAAGGGCCCGCTTTCGGGCGTGCTCAGCCACCCAACCTGGAGATGATATCTCCCCTGCAGGGCAAAAATAAAAAACTAGTCAAGGCAAGAAAATCTCAAAACCCACAAAAAGGAAGGCACCACAGTTGGATAGAAAAACAAACCTGCTGGCACCTCGGCGACGTCGTCGCCGGAAGCCCGAGCCTCCTCGGTAGAAATCCCCTTGCTCTTACTTTTACGTCGCTCTTCGGCAGAAGGGGTCTATACCAAAGCACCTAGAAGGGTCACCGAAGGAGTGGGACTCTGGGCAATGAGGTCAGCAACAACCTCGGACGGTGGAACAGCAACAGCCTCGGACTCTTCGCCCACCTCCTCGGGAATCTCTGGGAGAAGGGGAGGCGCATCCTTCTTCGCCCGTTTGGCCACAGATGGCCCAGCACCAGACGTTTTCCATCTTCGGGAGACGGCCTTCTTCGTCTGCTCACCTTTCTCGGATTGCCCGAGGAAAAGCAATTTGTAGAAGGCAGCGGTGTCATCGCCCATCTCTGAAAAGGAAAGAAGACATCAGTGTGAGTCCAGGGTGAAAATATAAAAAAGGGATTTGTAGATAACTTACTTTCATAAAAACTTTCGTAAGACTCTTCCTTCCGAAGAAGCTTCACCAGCCAGGAGTCTTTCCCGGCAATGGCAAGAGCCGGCATCCCAAGGTCCGTCTTGTGCTCCTTTACCACCTTTATCTCCCGAAGGACCTCTTCGGTCATCAACTTCCAGTTAATGGGAAAGGGGTAAAGAGGGCGAGAAGGGACCTCGGAATCCCAGTCAGAGACAGCTCGGATCCGTCTGTCGAAGTCCGTGAAGATAGGTGCCAACTCGGGAGTCAGCAATATCCTCGGGTCAATGATGTCCATCTCCAGCTTTCCCCAAGCCCATTTAGTCGGAACATGCGACCAGGCCTCCTTCTTCTTCAGAAAAAAGAACTTTTGTTGCCACCCTCGCCAGCTGTCCTTGTTGGCAAATGTGAACTTATATTTTTTGCTCCCTGATCCCCGAGGAAGCATAAGGTAGAAGCCACCCTTCAGGACCACGAAGAGCTTATAGTACTGCAGAAAAAGAATGAAGTAGGGTTCTATTTTGAAAACGCCACACATACAAAGAAAGCCGTTGAAGTAGCAGTACGAGTTCGGTGGAAGTTGGTATACAGCAATGCCATGGAAATGGCAAAACTCGCAAACCATCTTCGGTGGAGGGTACCGAAGTCCGGCCTTCAGCTGGGCTTGAAAAACGGTAACCTCGTCACTACGGTTTGAAAATCTAAATTGGTCATAATGTGGCAACCTCGTAGTGGCATAGGAAGGAAGGAAGAACTTCTTCTTCCATTTCCCTAGTTTTGCAGGAGTGGTGCAACAAGGGTGAGAAAGAAGAGGCTGCCAGCTCTCGGGGATAGGCATGATTGGCTGAAAAATGAGTTCAGAAAAAGGCAAAAAACAAGTTCGGAAAAAATTGAAAAAGAAAAAATCAGAGGACTCAGGAGATCAAAAACCCACCGAATGATTTGCCAAAATTTGGATTTGAAAACGCTGTCATGAAAGGTGGCCGGAAAAAACACCGTTAAACAGCATCACCGTGAAAAGCAAGAAAGAAGGCAGGAGCACTTGAAAGACAGAGGAGAGCAAAGGGAGAAGCAAAAGGGGTTATGAAGGAACAAAAGTATATATAGGCCGAGGGGGGATAAGCAAAACGGCGTCATAAATGCTGCGCAAAGGCAAGGAGTCGCCATAATTGCTTACTAAGCATAAAAAAGCACGCCCGCTGTAACCGATGCAACCCCCAGCCAATAAAAAGCTGCCACGTGTCCGCCATCATGCCAAAAGTGGGAAACGCCTCCTGACAGACGGCACGCCGCTCTAGACTGACACGTCTGGTTACGAGACGCGACGTTTCACAGACCTACAAAAGTAAAGAAGTAGGTTAACCCGGAAACACCAAAAGATGAGCTATGTTTGAACAACCTGTGTCTTTGGACAAAAGGTGCACCTTCGGCAAGAGTGCTATACCCAAGGCCCCGAAGTACTCCATTTGAAAGCCACCAAACCGAAGTTCCCATTTCAGCTTTCTGGAGGGGGGCTTGTGATAGCCGAAGGGCCATCTCCTCTCCTAGTGCGTACTTCCTGCCGAAAGTATGATCAGGAAGCCTGGCGTCACCCGAAAGAGACACTATCACTGACCTCGGAAGGAACGGAGCCAAGCACTCTGAACTTGGAACTTCGGCAAAGAATGCTAGGGATCGCAAAGATGATACCGGCTCCCTCGGGGGACCGAAAGGATCGCCTTTGGTTACAGAGAATTAGCTATCGCAAGCAGAAGGGAATCTCCCCGAAGATGGAACCTCCGAACAAGGGAACCCCCTAAAAAAGCACGAGCATAACTCCCGAAGAAGAGCGACCGTGTCAGAGAACGACCTCGCCCAGAAGACCTCGGGAGTACGACATGAGCATTTAAGGAGCCTCTGACATGCCGCCCACAGACGCTACATGTCACCTCAAACGGTGATTTGACACACCGGCGCTGTCCAGGTCTGGTCATGACCTGTCTCGGTCCAAGACTCAAGGAGCCTGCCACCGGCTACTTGTCCCCTACGCCCAGAAAATCAGAGAACATCCGACCGAACACGTGTCGTCATCTGAACAGGTTAGGCACTCCTATAAATACCAGGGAACAGACCCTGGCAAACGGTTCGACTCCTCCTTCTTGATAAAACACAGGCAAGCCCACTGAAAACTCTAGTGCTTCCCCCTTACCTTATCAGGAAACTGATTTGGGCGTCGGAGGCTCCTCCCCAGAAAAGCACCCCGGGGACCTTCTAACCCCCTTCTCTGAGCTTTTCAGGCACATTCCCCTGGGAAACCTCAATTCCAGACGCTCTCCTCCATAGGAAGTCCTCCCGGAAGTCACCATGCCTTCCAGTGAAGATGTCTCAGGGCATCACCTAAGATATCCTTAGTGAAAATAGCAGGTAGTCAATGTCTTTTCACTAATGACCTAGCTAAGGATTATGAGCTAGTAGTAGAAAAGACTAAGGTTATGACTGACTAGCTAGTGTTGCACATTCCTAAGTATGATGTAGTGCTGGGTATGAATTGGTTTGCCATGCATAACATAAGAATTGATTGTGCTAAGAGAGAAATCACATTGCCCGATGGTGAAGTGTATGCATTAGTAAATTCTAAGGAATTAGTGTATGAAATGCATGTCATGGGCCTAAAGGTATTAGATGAAATACCTGTGATTCCTGAGCATCATTATTGTTATGCATTTAATGAATTGTACTATGAAGAGGAAGTGGATAGAATACCTATAGTGAGAGACTTTCCAGAAGTCTTTAATAAAGACCTACCAGGTATTCCTCCACTAAGGGAAATTAAGTTTGAGATCAAGCTACAACCCGGAGCTAGTCCAATATCCATTCCTACTTACAGTATACTTATCATAGAGATGAATGAGCTCAAGAAACAACTTGATAAACTTCTTGAAAAAGGGTTCATAAGGCCAAGTTTCTCACCATGGGGAGGTCCTGTGCATTTTGTGAAGAAGAAGGATGGATCATTGAGACTATGCATTGACTACAAGAAGCTCAAAGCAATGACTATCAAGAACAAGCAGTCACTCCCTAGGATTAAGAATTTATTTGATAAACTTAAGGGAGCTAAGATCTTCTCCAAGATAGATTTGAGGTCTGGATACTTCCAGTTGAGAGTAAAGGGGGAGGAAATTTCTAAGACTGCATTCAAGACCAGATATGGGCATTATGAGTGCACAGTTATGCCATTTGGTTTGACAAATGCCCCAGCTGCTTTCATGGACCTGATGAACAGGGTGTTCATCTAAAGATTGTCTTAAAGACTTTGTTGGAACATCAGCTTTATGCCAAGATTTCCAAGCGCCAATTTTTGATAAAAGAAGTGTCTTTCTTACGACACATCATAGATTCACAAGGCCTTAAGGCAGACCCTCAAAAGGTCAAGGCAGTGCAAGAATGGGAAAGGCCAAAGACTATAAAGGAAATTAGAGGTTTCCTAGGATTAACTGGCTACTAGAAAACATTTTTTAGGACCCTTACCTCAGTGTTTGGCCAATGCCAAAAATGCAAGATAAATGCATGTGTATGTTTACCCAAGGCTTATCATATTTGAATTGTGCAGTAAAAATGGCTTGTAGTGGAGTAGTGGAAAACAAAGTTTAAAGGGCCTAATTGTACTTATTTTTAGGTACCTAAAACTATGCATGTGTTAATGGTGGACTACATGGCACCATGCAGAGAAATGGTGTAGCCGGGAAGAGCATCATGCCCAATTCTATGCGACGTTGCCTCTAACAGAAATGCATGCTTCGACTAAGGGTAATGGCATGATTTCAGGTCAAATCTCCTTATTTCAGATTGACTGAGTTCTTAGCAAAGGGTTGTTGTTATTAGCATTGAAGCATCAGGTTCATGCAAAAATCTTGCTGATTGGAGTTTGAATTTAGGGTTCAATCATACTAAGGTGCATTTCCGCCATTGGAGACCTTGTTGTGGTGTTTTCAAGCTTGGCCTTGGAGATTCAAACTTGGCCGAGAGCTCAAAGCGAAGGAATTGGTATGGATTCACGGTATACTACTTGATTTTGGTTGTTACCACCTCAACAAATGGGAAAATTACAGTATAAAGGCATAATGGTTATAAACCATTATATAGTGTAATTTTCACCATAGTGAATGAAATGTGAGGGGTAAACTGAATAATCTACACCTCCTTAAAAGATTACAATGGTTACTTGGTGCTAAAGGAAACCCTAGAAGATTGCTTATTTTACAAGTAATCTATGAGTCTTATTGCAAGATTTCAAGAATTGGGTACTCAATTGTACAACTCTAAAAGAGAGATTTTGGAAGGATTTGAATGCTGTGGAAGCAATTTTTGGAGGCTCAATTACATAAAGGAAACAAAAGCTATGTTTCAAGAACCTAGGACAACTAGGTGTACAATTGTTCCCAAAAATAACTTAAGGATGTGATAACTTTTGACAAGAGTCAAAGATGGCCATTTCTAGGATTATCGCAACCTTTTATTTCCAGGTTCTAAGGTAAAAAATGTGGGCTAAATATTAGCCAAAAAGTCCTTGCTTAAGGCATACTTATAGTGACCTAAGTGAAGGTTAAGGTTAAACTAATTAAATCAAGTAAAATATCTTGATTTCTTGCCTTTCCTTGGCCATTTCAGCCATAACCGGCCACAGCCTTCTTCCTTAGATCCTCCATAGGCTTCCATTGACACCACATCTCAAGCTCTCAAGAAATAAAAAAAAAAAGAAGGCAATCGGATGCACCAGGAACAAGAAAAACCCTAATTTTTGGGTTTGTTGTGTATCTCTTGAAGATTTCAGCTTTCACAGCTTAGGTAAGGGTTTTATCTTCATGTTTCATGGTTGTTTAATGTTTTAAGATGATGATCAAGCATCCATGAAGCTAAGACCATACTTGGAAGAGAGCAAAAAGCTCAAGGAACCAAGTATGGGTTAAGGGGGATTGCATGAACAAGGTTCCAGCCTTACTGTTTTTCATGCACTAAGATGGCAGTTTTTGCAGGGGTTTCTAGTGCCCATGTTAGCACTAAATAAGACCAATTAACCTCCTAAGACCAAGCACTAGCTTGAGGAGGGCTGCCATAGTGATTACATATTGTTTATTTGATTGTTTATGGACTAACCCTAATGATGTATTGCTGCCAGCATTGCATTTGATTGTGTTCTGTTTGTTTGTGCATTTGGATGGCTATATTTTTTGTATATGTGCTTTGTTTTTGTGTTTTTATGTCTTTCTATTTGAGGTATGTTTCTGGGAATTCAAGTTTCTAATGATAAGCCCTTACTAAGTTTCATTCAAGAAACTTACCCCCTTTCTGTCCATTTCAGGTCCAGCAGAAAGATCACATTCAAACCGACATTTATCATTTGAGTTTTGATCTGAAGTCTCTGTTACATGAACCTCCATATGTCTATTATCTGGAAATTTTTGTGACTTTATCAGCACATTTGGTATTTTTAGTGATGGTACTTATTGTGTTGTGCAGCAGCTGTCCAGCATCCTGTTTCTGGGGTCTATTGCATTTCAGGCACTCCTGTAACTTACAGTGCATATCTAGATGAGTTAAGACCATTTTGTTTTGCATGTATTCATGTACATGTAGTGTATGTAAAATGAGACAAGTATGTGAACATTTGAGTAATGTTGTGGCCATGTATGCGATGTGGTGCAAAGCTGCCTAAGTGTGAATGATAGGCTGCTTACTTGTAAATTCTTTTTTGGCCACATAAAGTTGCTAGATTTAAAATAATGTAATTCATATATGTATTGGACATGTATGGGATAGCCTTGGAGGGCTTTATCTTTGTGAATGAAGTGTTTGAATGGTTTGGAAAAATTGTATGGGCAAAATGGTCCAAAAGTTGCCAGAATTTTGACCCTGTACCTAAAGTTGAATATCTCCCTGTGTAGAATGAATCTTGGTATGATATTTTTAATAAGCCAAGAGAACATCTAGAGGTTTAACTGGTCTTTGGAATTTCTGGATTTAGATCCCTGTAGCCAAAGATATGATGTTGCAAAGTTGGCTAAGTTACTGTTCATTTGGTCAGAATTTTGTAACCAACTTAAAAAATCCATAACTTGGTCCATAGGTGGGCTATTGATGTAAAACAAAATTCCTTGGTTTTATCTAAGTCTCTAATTGATAATGGATAAAATAAAATATGGGGGTACATGGCTAGAATGATACAGTTTATTAGAGGAAGTTTGGGTGCAGTGGCTGGAATTTTTTGAACCTAGTAAGAATGCTTAATGTGTGGAAGCCAAAACTAAGACTTGTGCTAGTGTTTTTCTTCTTTGCTGCTATGGTGTGCATAAACGTGAATATGTGTGTTACGGTCAGACCAATATGCATGTATTTACATAGTGCTCAAGAGGGTCACTTGAGTATATACACTAGGGGTGTTGTTCTGATGACCTACAGGACACACCAATCCTGGGAGTTTAAATGCACAGTTTTGGCACCATAATTGGATTACCCCGGAGTAGGTAACATTGGTATTGTTCCATCTTCAAGTTAGTATTTTAGCTCCTAAGTGATGTTAGTTTGAGCTAGATGATCTTAGAATGCCAAAAGGGCTTAGGTGATACCTTTGGATATATGCGATATGGTGGCTAGCTAGTTATTAATGGCAAGTACTAAAGTTCATTATAGGTAGGCCAACCTATAATTAAGTTGGAGCTATAGTGGAATGGGTATTGGTGATGATGAAGCATTGATGGAAATTGTGTGTAGTTGCTAGTTGGCATTCGGCCAAGAAGAAACTTTGGGTATGGTGTGTGAGTGTGCTTTGATGCTTTGTTTGTGCTTGCTAACCTTTAGTATTATCACATGTTATTTATAGGTTGTTGTATATATTGTGTTTTTGTGTTTGATTGTCTTTGTTGTAGGCATAGCTTGACTAAAGGAGGTTAAGCTTTCGGCTTAACTAAATAATCCCAACGAGCTGTAGTGAATTCCTTACTAAGTTTTTTTAAAACTCATGCCCCATTTATATGTATGTTTCAAAAAAGGGTGTTCAACTTGATTAGCTTGTGAGCTAGGTTTGTAGTTGCTTGTGCCATGGTATGTACTAAACCAAGAGCTTGGCTTAACATGTACTAGTACAAGTCTTGTGGATGTTGGCAAACTCTTGTGTTTGAGTTTTGCAGGGTTGAATAGAGTGTGGGACAAGTCTAGAGCCATGGATGTGTGCTCATGGGTATTAGTTTTATGGATGGGACTACTGATTATGGGTGTCGTTATAGGGCTTTTCCTACAAACGTTGGTGTTGTACTACACAATTAAGGGTGGCTTTCAGGTACTATTAGTGCTTAGGCATGGAAATGCACAAATAGGTGATGTTTTGTATTTTGAGCACTATTGGTGATGTTCTAGGGAACCTTAATCTACTAGTTGATGTATATATATGGATTAATAAGCCTGGAATGGCATAAGCCTTATATGCATGTTCTATAAATGAAAGCCTAATTCGGACTTAAGAGTTTTGTGCTTTTGGATGTTGGTTGTTGCATGATACATGGAAAATTTTATGCTTTCAAGTTACAAAGTTATTGGCTTTTTAGTTGCCATGCATTGAAATCCCAAACTTGATGAGCACACACCCGAAATTCTTAACAATAAAAGTGCATAAATTTTGCCTTGTGTTGTGAGTAACAGTTATAGGAGAAATGGCGAGCCTCCTGGAGCACTTCCCAGGCCTTAGCCTTAGTGGAAATTATGTGGCAATGTGTGTGAAGCATAAAGCCAAGAGATAAATTGAGCATAAACCTCTATGAATGTAATTATTGAACATAAAAGAATTTGGTGCCTTGATTGCACACTTGACAAGGAATATAAGTGCATAGGCTAGGCCCTGTGTGGGGTGTGACAAGCTTTGTTGGTATCAGAGCATTTGGTAAAGCTATGAGGTTTTGTCTATACTTGTTCCCACTTAGGATTAAATAGACTTGTACTTATTGAGCATGTGTTCATAAATGCATCTTGAGTACAGGATGAGAACTCGAGGTAAGGAAAGAGAATTCCTTGAATAGGAAGAAAGTAGAGCAACCCATCCTAGAGATGGACTACCTACATTCGAGCTTGAAAGGCAACAAGAGGCCTTAGAGCTTGATTTGGCTGAAGAGCCTAATGCCAGGAAAAATTTACCTAGACCTAGTAGGGGCAGGCAAGAAAGAATTGAATAGATGATGGAAACATTACAAGCCATAGTAGCCCAACTGGTGGTAGGTATGCAAGCCTCGGCTAGATGCCAAGCCTAAGCACAGGGAAGCCTAGGATAAACAAAAGTAGGAGAGAACATGGAAGGCGAAGGTAGGAGAGGGAGAAGGCCTGGTAAAGAACTAGTGAACTATGATCAATCAAGCAAAAATGGAGGGAACCAAGAGGAAGATGAAGGTGATGAAGACAGGAGGCACCCAAGGGCTAGGAGAATGAGGTCAGAAGTGAGGCAAGAAACCAGGGCTGAAGTATAAGAGAGTCTAGAGGTGGAGGAATTGGACACTTACATGTCTCCAAGGAGGACTAAGCCTCCTACTGAAATTACAGTTAGACTAGGGCCACTTAGGGGTGGAACCCGAAACACATAAGTCAGAGGAGAAAGATCAAGAAGGGGTGGACTAAGAAAGGGCCAGTTGGAAGGATTCTTGGCATTGAAACCTCCTATTTTTTAGGGTGGATGTGACCCTAAAGAAGCTAAATTCTAGTTCTACCAAGTGGAGTAAATATTTTAGAGGATGGAAATATCCACTACCCATAAAGTGCTTCTAGCCACCTTCAGATTGGAAGGGAATGTAGGGCTCTAGTGGAGAGCTGTCTAGAAGACTAACCAAGATAAGAATCAAATCTAGCCACTTGCAAGGAGAAGGTCCATGAGGTGGGCTAAATTCCTCCAAGTTTTCCAATAGTAATGTGTGAGTGAGGCCCTGAAGGATTAGAAGTAGGTGGAATTTGACCAGTTAGAGCAAGGAGACTTCAGTGTAATGGAGTATGAGCTAAAATTCAATTGTTTGATAAGATATGCCCCTCAGTATGATGGGCAGGAAGAGCTAAGGACCAAGAGATTTTTGAGAGGCTTAGGGCCTAAGCTAATATAGATCCTCAAAGCTATAGGAGCCAGAGACTACTACCAAGTAGTACAAAGTGCTATAGCACTTGAGCTGGAATTCAAGGAGCAAACAAGAAGCGGTCCAGGTAGTGGAAGTGGATCACAAAAAGGGCACCAGAAAAGGCCCAGAGAGGAAGTTGAACCAAGTGAGGGAGGGAAAGGAGACAAAAAAGAAAAGGGACCACAACAATATGGTCCTCAGTGCCCTACTTGTAGAAAATTTCGCGGCATCAAGCCATGCTTTAAGCTTACCAGTGGATGCCAAAAATGTGGGGCTCCAAACCATTGGATAAGAGATTGCCCTAGAAAAGGGGATGACAGGAAAATGCCAGGGAGGTACAACTCTAAGTGGCCTGGAGGACAAATGCCTTGCTACAAATGAAAACTAATATGCCCAATCCAGGGGGAAGGCATGTACTTAAGCTGCCACAAGATCATGTTAGTATTGTGCCCAAAAAGCCAATCATGAGATGATTGTATTTTTGCACATTGAGTCATGATATTTTATTGAGGCATTAATCCAGCAATTATGTTTGTTGTTTTGTTTCTGCGTAACGTAATAAGCATAATTGTAACCCTAGAATAATGATATTCTTAAACGTCCCTAGTCTAGTATTATTGTGGAGCGGGTTGCAATAATACATAATGACTAGCATATGTGGAGACTAATATGAGATATCTAGTCTACATATGGGTACAAGTTGGAGAACTTGTGTACTGGACCGACCCACCATGAGAACACTTCATGGATCGTTATATGAGTGTCATAAGTGATTCTCATAGTGATCATGGTATATGTAGTCCTTCGACCTAAGATCAACAAGGTTCCCTACATGTGAGTCACATACTTTGATACTTTCCTTTGTTGCTCGTAACTGAGTGAACTTGAAGGAGGTCATTGGGTATGTCACATATCATGCGGAGGGATTTGTATGATCAAGATGGGATTTGTCCCTCCTATGTAACGGGAGTGATATCTTTGGGCCCCTTGATAGAGTGAGACTTAGAAAATGCATGGCCATGCTTCGATGAGTTGATATATGATATCAATGTCGTCAGTTTAAGTTGGTCTACTCGGTAATCAAGAAACCAAAGATTGGGCTATACGAGAGTGACACATTCCATGTCTCGTGCTTAGTCTTGATATCTTGGACAAAGGGACAATGGCATATATCGGTGATGATCATAAAGGTTTAGTCGATTCACCGACAATCTTGTCACTTGGGTAGCAATGATGTGTTGCTAGACACCGCTCATTGCTTATGATCATAAATGTGATTTATGATCATTGCCAACATGGCAAGAGCCTATTGGGTCGCACACATAGAGCTATTTGGATCATTAGAGTGCATGGGCTAATTATTTGGGTTATGGTTTCACTTTAATTTCGTATTAATAATGGGCCAAGGAGTTGAGCCATTATTAAGCCTGAAATTAAATCCTAATTGGATTAGGGCTTTGAAACCCATTAGGCCTGGAAGTTGAGTCTCACTATAAATACAACTTTTAAGTGAGAAATTCGCAGGTCTCCTTGCCCTAGCCTCCAAAAAGGACAGTCGCACTCTTCTCTTGCAATTCCTTGGAGGACGCAAGCTAGCACTGCGTGCGCAAGAGAAACGCATCTGCCGGGACGTGGTGGAAGCGTGGTGATCCCGAGAGGCTCGTGTGGATACCATAGAGAGCCTGAACACGTCAACTGTTCAGGTTTTGTGATTCGACTCTACAGTTGAGTGAGAGATCTCAACCGAAAATTAGGTATGAAATTTTCGAACACCCGGTTTACCCCGTTTCACTTGGATCCTGGAGGGTTTCGGTTAAATTCCGCTGCGCTGTTTGGCTCCCGAAACCCAACAGATCAACTGAGGTGAAATGCAACTCCTGGTAAAGTGTTCCAGTTAAAGACCTCCAAAAGAGTGCAAGATGCACCAGAGGCTAAAATTGTTGAAAAGGAGACCAGCCAACAATGGTTGGGCAGGAGAGCTCTAAAAATTACTATTTACCTTAATGGCTAGTTGGTATCTACACTATTCGATACCAGAGCTTCATAATCTATTACTGCATCTAACTTGGTTAAGACCATGAATTTAGAAGTAAAGCATACGAGAAACATGTATATGGTCAAGACTGCTGGCAATGAAATTTTGTTTACATATCATATATCTAAGGATTGTGAAATTCAATTTAATAAGCTGAAACTGAGAGCAGACTTAATAGTGTTGGACACTTATGACTATGATGTGATATTGGGCATGAATTGGCTAAGTGAAAATAAAGTGATTATAGATTGTCATGAAAAACAACAATTGATGCCCGGTTGTCAACCATTTGAATTAGATAAATCACTAGCATTAATCTTAGACTACTGATAGCCGAAGTGCTATCGCCCTGTTTACCCACCGACCACGGAAAAGAGAGAGCCAGACACCTGAGTGACACGACCTCGGTAGCTCGCCAATTCCAACTTCGGGAGCCAGCACAACGCCTCCTTTGGGAAGGCGACCGAACCAGCTTTAGGGGAGAAGGACCAATCACCCTTCGAGGGAGAAAGGCCCCCAAAGATGGAGACGCCGAAGTTCCAGCCTGACTGCGGAAAAAGGCTCCTCAACCCGAAGTGAGACATCCACGAAAGGGACCTCGGTTGTACCGCAAGAGCTATCAAGGAGTCTCTGACACTCCGCTCACATACGTCTACGACACGCCACCTTCAGATACGCTCTAACACGCGATCGCAGTCTAATATCCTGTCACAAAAGGCTACGACTCACGGCTCGAGGAGCCTGAAGGTGGCTAGGGGCCCCCACGCCTAGAAGTACGAACACCATCCAACCATACACGTGTAGTCATCTGAAGGGGTCACCCTCTTCCTTTTATACAAGGGAAATCACTCTCCCTTCGCCTGAATGCTCTCCCTTCGTCCCTCACAGGAAGGGGGCCTTCTGGCGAGAGAACAGAGAGAGAGGCCGGAAAACACAGGACGCTCTACTTCCTCCGCCTGAAAACTCTCCCTTCGCCTGAATGCTCTCCCTTCGGCCCTCAGAAAGACACGCCAGGCAAGAGTCCCTTGTGCTTATTACTGAGTATCTCTCCTTCTCAAAGCACTGACTTGGGCGTCGGAGGTTCCCCCCCGGAAAACCACCCCGGGGGCCTCCTAACCCCTGTTTTCTGAGTGTTTCAGCCAGGTCTCCCTGAAGAATCACTGTTCCGGGCTCTCTCCCACACCGGAGGTACCTCCCGTTCTCACCTACCACGGGACCAAGAAGCTGCCGGCCATCACTTAAGGTGATCCACCCCGGACGCCTTCCTTCTGGACTAACCCTCGCCTCCAGGACCCCCTGCTGCCTTCACCACTGCACACAGTGGAGATGCTGGCTCCGCACCACCGGACCGCATCATCTGGCGCCGTCTGTGGGAACTCACTCCCAGGTTGCCGAAGTTGAAGCTCGGCGTTCTAAGGAGAGGGGACTCCCGAGGTCCCCGTCCGCGCCAGAGATTCAACGGGCAACCGAATAATGGCAGCAAGGAATTCCCTACCCGAGGGTGAACGCCCTCTGACTATTACCATAGGCTTCCTGCGCAAATTCCCATGCCCTGGCATGGTCGAAATGACGCAGTAGTCAAGCCAAAGAAGGCCGCAGCTAAATTCGGGCCGAAGGCCCTCCCCATCGGTATCTCGACGGGAAGAGAATCCCGTGTCAATTCGCAAGAGTTTGGGAAATGGAGATTTGAGTCCTCGGCGGGAAGCATACCCCCCGGAGTATAACCTACGGGAAAAGCAGGGTCGGGATGACCCAGACCTCCCCGCCGAAAGAGTTCTGCACCCGAGGAAAAAATCGCCATCTCCTCAGCAACGAAGTCAAAACCCATTGCCCCGAAAGGTCATCTACGACTTGACGTGCGGGCAGAAGGCGCCGACTCTACTTCCAAGGACACGCTATCGCTGTCCGAACTGATCCGCCTCTGCGCGACCTGGCGAAAAAGAGTAGAGCATTCGGAAAGGACTATCGAAATGGTGCATCGAACTCAAAGAGTACTACATCGCGCGTAAGCCTAGAAGGGCAGCAAGCGCCCAGGTACTGGCAGACTAGATCGCCGAAATCCCAGAAATAAGGAAGGCTGAAACCAACAAGGGAGACAGAGCGAAGGTAGATCCAGAGTGGAAGCTCCTTGTCAGTGGAACCCCAAGCGCAGAACATCAGGGCGCTGGGATACCCCCTCGGGGGCCCGAAGGCAGGGAGGCCACCAAAACGATCAAATTTGATTACCAAAAGTGTTGGCCCATCCGAGCATGGCAACGCTAGGTATAGTAACCTCGCACAAAAAGCGGAAAGATCCTACAAAAAGGAATCTCGCAACCAAAGAGTCCCGAAAATCCTCATGAAGAGGCAGAAAGTGCAAAGACGTTCCGGACGATATTTCCTGACTAAGGAAAAACTATGCAGGCAAAGGTACGCAACTCCGTTATAGAAATATATATATATCGGTAAAAAGGGTGCAGGACAATTCGTCCAAGAGGTGTGAAAACGGCCAGAGACACGCCAGCACCCGAAGACTGCCTTCGGAGTGGATAACCTCGGAAAGATTGCACCGAGCCACTCCAAACAGCACTCGGAGATGTGAAGTTCTGCGTGATAGCAGAGGACTACTTCACTGAGTGGGGTAAGGCAGAACTCCTAGCAACCATGCCGGCAAAAGGTGCACAAAAAGTTCGTCTGAAAGAACATAATATGCTAATTTGGCATACCGACGGTGACACTGGCCAGTAATGATTTCCAGTCTATGAACAAGGGATTTCAAGAATTCGTCACCGACCTCGGAATAAAAAGGCACTTCAGCCCATTAGCTCAGCCCCCGAGCAACAGATAAGCAGAGTTGCCAAAAGAGCTATAAAAGAGGGACTGTGAGAAATGCAAAGGGAAAATGGCCAGGAGAACTTCCTACTGTACCAAGGAGTTATCAGACAACTCCCCGAGGGACCGAGGAGGAGACACTTTTCTCGCTTATCCCCAGTACAGAAAGCCATTATCCATTTGAAGAAGTTCGGCCAGCATACAGATGTTTGACGAAAGAGGAAGTGACCTCGGGTTGAGAACTAAGCTCGACCTAGTTGTCAAACACTGAGAAACGGCCGAGCTCGAAAGGAGGCCTTTTCGGCAAAAGGTGGCCATAAGTGCAAATCTGCATGATAGGCCAAAAGGAACAAGGAAAAAGAGACCTCGCCCCCGAAAGGCTGAATTAGAACCCCGAAAACCGTCCTATGGGGTACTTCGGCCAAACGGGAAAGGGCCTTATTGGGTCCTAAACAAGGTCCGAATAGGAGCATACAAGCTTGGCAACACCGAAGAAGGAAAACTGAAAAATACAAGGCACTCGGGCGCCTTAAAGAAATTCTACACTTAGAATTTTTCAGACAAGAAATGGTGAAAGCCAGAAATTTGTCTAAGTACAGAAAGTTTTCCCCTGTCTGAGAATGTTTGCCGAACAAAGCTGAAGTATGGACTCCCGAAAGTCTCCTATTCCTTCCGAAGTTAGTTGGGCTATATGCCCAAAAGAGGGCAAGTCTACCGAACACGGCCGACAAAGGGCAGGCTAAAATTTGCCTGAAAAGGAACTTCGCCAACCGTGAAAGACCGCCCGAAGAATGGCCGACGAAACGAGCAAAGAAAGTACCGAAGTCCCTTGACCGAAAGTGGTCGGGACAATTGGGAAACAAAAATTGCTCAAAAAGACTTAGCCAAAATAATGAAGGAAAATTCATTGAAGAAGGTCTTGATACAAGGAGAAGATTACAAGAAGAAGAGTACAAAGAAAAAGAAGAAGGCAAAGGTCCTAGATTATCTAAGGGACCCCGGCGTCATGGGAAGCTTCGGCTCCTGAATCTTTCGCCGCCACCTTCGGTGCAGGAGGAGGAAACGGCAGGTTAAGGAACTCGACTCTTGACCACATCCACCGAGGTCCCCCGGGAATATCCAGGGCAGCCAGAAAGGAAGGATCGAGGTCCGGATACTTCTTCAGAAACTGATGACGAGCTAGGCAGAAGCCGTCCTGAAAAGCAACCTTGGACGTCTGGACGGCTTTGCCTCTTTCAATGTCCAACTCGTCCGCCTCATGCTGAAGATCCGAAACCTCCTGCTGAAGGTCGGAAATCTCCTTCTCCAGCTCCTCAGTTTTCTTCTTCTTCTTCGAACCCTCCTTCAGCAAGTCGACCTTGGCCTGGAGTTCAGCATTTTCAGCCATCGCCTTCGCCAAAAGGGCAGACTCCCCTTCTTTTTCCTTTTGAAGGGTCTCGTTGGCCGAAGTCAGGCTGACCAGTTTGCCACCAAGGTCGGACATCTTCTCGGAAAAATCCTTCAAGAGCTCTTCTTGGCCCTTCAAGAATTCCTCCCGAAGACTGGCAATCTTCTCCTTGCATATTTGGCTCAACTTGGTGTTCGTCAGCACCGAGTTGGCACAAAAGACTTTGGCCTTCTCCAATTTGTCTTCAGCCCAAGCTCGGACCGAAGACTGCTTTGCTGCCCAAGCTCGGAGGTACCCACTATACCCCAGAAGCTGCAAAAAAGAGAAGGTACTTAGCGAAATTTGCACAAGGAAAGCCAAAAACACTTAGGCAAAAAGTGGGAAGGAAAAGTGAAGAGCCTGAAGAGTTACCTGAGCAGCATGCTGGGAAACTTTTGCAGCAAGGGCATCCTCGGAGGCACACTCCTCGGCGACTGCCTTGAAGGATGCCTGAGTAAGCACGCCCCTCGCCATTTGGGGAGCCATTTCCTGACAATCCTCGGAGAACAGATTCATGTCCTCCGTGAAAGACCAGAACGGCTCCCTTGGGACTTTGTCCTTCGGGACATGAGAATCCCGAAGATCCCTCCTTCGGGCGTGCTCAATCTTCCAAGCCAGGGGCGCCGGATCCTCTGCAAAAAGAAACATGCATCTTATCAGGTAAAAATTCCTTGATTATAAAAAATGTAAGTTGATTGCAGGGAAAAAGAGACAAACCTGGCGCGACCTCGGCACAGTCGTCATCAGAGTCACCGACCTCCTCCACGTCGGCAGGAATATGTTTGCCCTTGGCCCTTCGGCGTTTTTCTAAATCTTCAGCAGGAAGATCCTCCGAAGAGCCTAACAAATCTGCCGACGTGGCGGGACTCGGAAGGGCAGGAAGGGCCACCTCGGCAAGAACCCCCCCAGCAGTTTCAGGCTTGGACAAAGTTGCAACCTTGGTAGAAGTTGCAATGACATCGCCAACCTTGGTGGAAGTAGCAATAACATCGCCGACTTCCGAAACGTCCTCCGGAGGGGGAAGAGGGGTGTCCTTCTTGGCCTTCTTGGCCGAAGATGATCCGCTCCCAGAAGCCTTGCGCCTCTTCTTTTGTTCTCCCTTCTCGGCCTGACCAAGGAAGAGAGACCTGTAGTAGGCGGCAGACTCCTCGCCCATCTCTGAAAAAGAGGGAAGAAATCAGTGTAAGTCCACAGGCACTTATGCTGAAAAAACTTTGAAAGAAACTTACTTTCAGAAAAGGCTTCGTAAGTGAGCTCGCTCCGAAGGAGCTTCACCAGCCAAGAGTTCTTCCCCTCGGTAGCAGGAGCTGGCATGCCGAGATCCGTCTTATGCTCCGTAACCACCCCCAGCTCCTGAAGGACATCCTCGGTCATGAGTTTCCACATGATCGGGAAAGGGTAGAGAGAGCGTGAAGGGACCTCGGCATCCCAGTCGGCGACAGCACGGATTCGTCTGTCAAAGTCCCCAAACCTCGCCGCCAACTCGGGAGTTAGCAGCTTCCTGGGATCCATGACATCCGCCTCCAGCTTTCCCCGAGCCCACTTAGTCGGGACGTGCGACCAGGCCTCCGCCACCTTCAGGAAGAAGAACTTCCTTTGCCACCCTCACCAGCTATCCTTGGTAGCGAAGGTGAACATAAATTTCTTGCTCCCAGATCCCCGAGGCAGCATGAAATAAAAGCCACCCTTCAGAATCGGATAGAGCTTATAATACTGCATGAACTGGATAAAATGGGGTTCTACCCCGAAAATCCCGCACATGTAGAGAAAGGCGTTGAAATAGCAAAATGAGTTGGGAGGAAGCTGATTCGCGGCTATGCCATGAAACTGGAAAAAGTCACAAATCATCTTTGCAGGAGGAAACCGAAGTCCGGCCTTCAGTTGGGCTCGGAAAATGGTAACCTCGTCACCTCGATTCATAAAGCTAAACTGGCCAAGGCGAGGTAACCTTGTGATAACATACGAGGGAAGAAAAAATTTGGTCTTCCACTTTTCTAATTTTTCAGGAGTGGTGCAACAAGGGTGAGACAAAAGGGGTTGCCAACTCTCGGGAATATGCATGGTTGACCGAAAAACAACTTTCGAAAAAGGGAAAAATGATTTTGGAAAGAGGAAAAATGATTTCGGAAAGCGAAAAGAAAAGCAAACACCGAAGGAACTCTAGAAGTCAGAACCCACCAAAAGTCTTGCCGAAGTGGGGGTTTGAGGATGCCGTCATGAAAGGTTGCCGGAAATCGCTCCGCTGCTAAGACCACCGCAAAAAAGGAAGAAAAGCGAGAGCAAAGTGAGAGCAAAGAAACACAAGTGAAGAGTATGACAGGAGGAAGGCTTATATAGATCGAGGAAGGGCAGCCAAAAGGGCCTCATAAATGCTGCGCGAAGGCGAAGCGTCGCCATGATTACCCTTTGTGCGCGAAAAGGCGTGCCCATCCCAGCTGATGACTGCCATGTGTCGCCCGTCACGAGAAACTAGGACACATTTTCTGACATCTGGAAAACCAGGGCCCATTGCTCGAGACTGACACGCCTAGTTTCAAGACGCGTCGATCCACTAACCTATGGCGGGAAAAGTGAACAAGTTGGGAATCTCGAGAACACCGAAGGGCGGGCAGACGACACCTGTCCGAACAAGGCTTATCACCTAGGTGGCGAAGTGCCTTGCCGGCCGACGTCATACTCCGAGTGTAAATCCATAAGGTCCAGGGTTCAAAGGCTCCGTGCCGCCCTGTTCAACCGAAAACGGACATACTACTACGTGGGCCTCCGGGAGTCCACGAGGTCGTCCTGTCAAAAACTGCCAATTGAGCGATAGACAGACGCCGGAAAAGCTACTTGCCGAAGTCTTCACTTCGACTTTCCAAGGGGGGCATGTGATAGCCGAAGTGCTATCGCCCTGTTTACCCACCGACCACGGAAAAGAGAGAGCCAGACACCTGAGGCACACGACCTCGGTAGCTCGCCAATTCCAACTTCGGGAGCCAGCGCAGCGCCTCCTTCGGGAAGGCGACCGAACCAGCTTCGGGGGAGAAGGACCAATCACCCTCCGAGGGAGAAAAGCCCCCGAAGACGGAGACGCCGAAGTTCCAGCCTGACTCCAAAAAAAGGCTCCTCACCCCGAAGTGAGACATCCACCAAAGGGACCTCGGTTGTACGGCAAGAGCTATCAAGGAGTCTCTCACTCTCCGCTCACATACGTCTTTGACACGCCACCTTCAAATACGCTCTGACACGCCATCGCAGTCTAATGTCCTGTCACGAAGGGCTACAGCACACGGCCCAAGGAGCCTGCATGTGGCTAGGAGCCCCCACGCCTAGAAGTATGAACACTATCCAACCATACATGTGCCGTACATGTGTCATCATCTGAAGGGGTCACCCTCTTCCTTTTATACAAGGGAAATCATCCCAGGAAGGGCGGGCTGTTTGGCGAGAGGACAGAGAGAGAGGCCGGAAAATAGAGGACGCTCTACTCCCTCCGCCTGAAAACTCTCACTTCGCCTGAATACTCTCCCTTCGGCCCTCAGAAAGACACGCCAGGCAAGAGTCCCTTGTGCTTATTACTGAGTATCTCTCTTTCTCAAAGCACTGACTTGGGCGTCGGAGGTTCCCCCCCGGAAAACCACCCCGGGGGCCTCCTAACCCTATTTTCTGAGTGTTTCAGCCTGGTCTCCCTGAAGAATCACTGTTCCGGGCTCTCTCCCACACCGGAGGTACCTCCCGTTCTCACCTACCATGGGACCAAGAAGCTGCCGGCCATCACTTAAGGTGATCCACCCCGGACGCCTTCCTTCTGGACTAATCCTCGCCTCCAAGACCCCCTGCTGCCTTCACCACTACACACAGTGGAGATGCTGGCTCCGCACCACCGGACCGCATAAAGGGTTCATCAGACCTAGTGTGTCTGCTTGGGGAGCACCTGTTTTGTTTGTGAAGAAGAAAGATGGAACCCTTAGACTCTGTACAGACTACAAAAAACTCAATGCCCTAACTATTAAGAATAAATACCCCCTCCTAAGAATTAAAGATTTGTGTGATCAATTGAAAGGAGCCAAAGCATTCTAAAAAATAGACCTAAGGTCTGGTTATTTCCAAATGAAAATTAAGGAATAAGACATACCTAAGACAGCTTTCAGGACTAGGTGTGGACATTTTGAATATACAGTGATGCCATTTGGGCTCACTAATGCGCCTACATTCTTTATGGACCTTATGCAAAGGGTGTTTAGAGTACACCTAGACCATTTTGTGGTGGTTTTCATTTATGCACTACCTGAAATGGTAGAATTGAGAAAGCAATTAGATGAATTACTTGAAAAAGGGCAATGTGTCTACTTAAGGAGCACCTATTTTGTTTATGAAGAAGAAAAATGGAACCCTTAGACTCTGTATAGACTATAGAAAATTCAATGCCCTGACTATTAAGAACAAATACCACCTCCCAAGAATTAAGGATTTGTTTGATCAATTGAAAGGAGCCAAAGTATTCTAAAAAATAGACCTAAGGTTGGGTTATTTCCAAATGAGAGTTAAGGAAGAAGACATACATAAGACCGCTTTCAGGACTAGGTATGGACATTTTGAATATATAGTGATGCCATTTGGGCTCACTAATGTGCCTGCATTCTTTATGGACCTTATGCAAAGGGTGTTTAGAGTACACCTAGACCACTTTGTGGTGGTTTTCATTGATGATATTTTGGTGTACTCAAAGGATAAGGAAACTCATAAAGAACACTTGAGGGTGGTACTTGGCTTGCTCCAAGAACATAAACATTATAGGAAGCTATGTAAATATAAATTTTGGACTCGAGAAATTGGATTCTTGGCTCATGTGATTAGTGACCAGGGATTAGCAGTACATCCTAAAAGGTCAGATCAATCCTGGATTTGAAACAACCCCAGAATGTTAAGGAAGTCAGAAGTTTCCTAAGGTTAGCTGGGTATTATAGAAGATTTGTACAAAAATTTTCTATTATAACAACTCTTATGGCTCAGCTAACTAGAAAGAATCAGAAATTTATCTGGGAGAATAAATGTGAAGATAGTTTTCAGGAGCTCAAAAGGAGGTTGACATCAGCTCCTGTGTTAGTTTTACCATGCCCTGAATACACTTTTGAAGCGTATATTGATGCATCCCATGTGGGGTTGGGGTGTGTCTTAATGCAAGACACGCAGGCCATTGCTTTTGGATCAAGACAATTGAGACCACATGAAAAGAAATATCCAGTGCATGACCTAGAACTAGCAGTAGTGGTCTTTACTCTTAAACAATGGAGACATTACTTGTTAGGTAATAAATTTCAGGTCTATATAGACCATAAAAGCCTTAAGTACCTTTTTACTCAAAAGTACTTAAGCATGAGGCAGAGAAGATGGTTGGAGTACCTAAAAGAATTTGATTATGTAATTGAATACATAGCTGGCAAAGCCAATGTAGTGGCAGACACCCCGAGTAGAAACTATGCTGGAGTGGTAAAATGATGAGAAGAAGGACATAAGGCTGAGAGCCTTAACGTTACTTACTTGGAAAATCAGTGATTAAATTAGGAGTAAGAACAACTTAATGTGCTTACTATTACACCTGAATGGAAATAACTTATCAGAGAAGCACAACTTAGTGATGAGAAAATTGAGTTGGTATCTGGCCAAATCAGAGGAGAACTATTCCAAGGATTCACCTATAAGCAGGGGTTGTTATACTTCCAGAATATATTATATATGCCTGAAAGGGATGACCTAAGATTCCATATTCTGGAGGAGGCACACTCTAGTAAACTTAGCATGCATCCTGGAGCCACACAAATTTACCATGCTCTCAGAGTTTATTTTTGGTGGTCATATATGAAACATGACATTAGCACTTATGTAGCTAAGTATGAAGTGTGCCAACAAGTAAAGGTTGAGCACAAAAAAGTAGGAGAGAAGCTTCAAAGCTTACCCATACCTGAAAGAAACTAGGGGTCCATATCTACGGACTTTGTAGTGGGAATGCCACTAACAAGGAGAAAACATATTGCTATTTGGCTCACAGTGGATAGATTGACCATGGTAGCACACTTCCTAGCAATGAACCTCACAGATTCTCTGGACAAACTTGCCCAGCTTTACATAAAAGAGATAGTGAGACTTCATAGGGTGCCTGATGATATTGTGTCAGATAGGGATCCTAGGTTTGTTTCTAGGTTCTGGAAATCCTTACATCAGGCATTAGATACTAAACCTAAGTTTAGTTCAGGATACCATCCACAGGAAGATACACAAATAGAGAGAATTGATAGCCGAAGTGCTATCACCCTTCAAACCTGTAAGCTCTGGCAAAGCACCACCCTCGTAAAGTCGAGCACCACCCTTGGAAAGTCAAGCATCAACCACAAGGAATGCGAGCACATACTTTAAAAAAAATGGGGTCTGGCCCCTTGAATATCCGACCTCGGCGATCCATCATCACCCCTAGAAGCGACAGTACCAACTTCGAGAGTACGGTGCATCGCCATCCTCGGTAAGGTGATCAAACCGGCTTCGGAAGGGAAAGACTCACCACCTTCAGCAGGGAAGAATGTCCCCGAACAGGACCACCCTTGGCGAAGGGATTCCCGGATCACTAAAATTATCTCGAAATAGAGCTCTCCTGTTCTGAAGAGCTCTCTTCTACCTAAGGGATCTCAGGGGTACAGCAGAAACAATTTAGGAGCCTCTGACACACCGTGCTCGTACGGCCCCCGACACGCCGCCCTCAGACATGCTCTGCCATGCCACCCTTGTACGACCTAGGCTCCTGGCCAAGCTACCTGTGGCCGGCTAGAAGTTCACTCTTTCCCCGAGGGTATGGACTGCATCTGACTGAACACATGTCACGATCTGGTAAGGCTATGGCCAACAAACTTCTCCTGTTCACCTCCCTATAAATATTCGGGAAACACCTTAGGTAAAGGCATTAGACTCCAAAAAAAGAATTTTCCGGCTCTTTACTTATTCTCCGCCTTCAAACTCTGACTTGGGCGTCGGAGGCTCCTCCCTGGAAAAATACTCTGGGGACCTCCTAACCTCTATTGTTCTGAGTCCTTGTAGTCCTTCTCCCACCGGAGGCTCCTCTTCTAGGTGTCCTCTCACCGGAAATTCCTGCTCCGGGCTCACCATGTTGCGCAACGATGATGTCAGAGGGCATCAAGAACAATTCAAACTTTGGAAAATATGTTAAGATGTTGTGTTATTGATTTTCAAGGAGAATGGGATGTGCATCTCCCATTAGTGGAATTCTTCTACAATAATGGTTACCATTCAGTGATTGGAATGGAACCATATGAAGCTTTATATGGCATGAAATGTATTACCCCACATTGCTGGTGATAGCTGATAGCCAAAGGCTATTGCCTCCTCGGTAGTAACTCCCTGCCAGAATATTGGCCGAGGAGTCTGACGTCACCCAAGAGAGGATCTTTTTACTGACCTCGGAAGGTGCAAAGTCAAACACTATGAGCTCGAGACTTCGGTTAGCTCGTCAGGAATTCTGAGGATAACACCGTCTCCATCGAGGGGCCAAACTGACCGTCTTCGGGTAAGAAAGCCATCTCTCTGAAGCAAGGAAGAATCTCCCCGAAGGCAAAAGCCCCGAAGAGGATCTTCCCCGAACAAGAAACACTTGAACAAGGGAATCACCGGACTATGGGTATAAGTCCCGAAGAAGGTGTTCATCAAGGGAACTCCCAGAACTATGGGATAGATCCCGAAGGAGGTGCTCGCACCAAAAGACGGATAGAATCCGAAGAGGGTGCACGCACCGAAGGGCGACCTCGCCCAGGGGACCTCGGGAGTACGATATGAGCATTTAAGGAGCCCCTGACATGTCGCCCACAAGCCCTACACGTCACATCAGAACGGCGAACTGACACGCCGCAGCCGCCCCAGTCCTGACACAACCTGTCCGGGTCCAGGGCTAAAGGAGGCTGCAAACGGCTGCCTGTCCCCTAGGTCCAAAAGTACAGATCAAATCCGACCGAACACGTGTCATGATCTGAACGGACCAGCTACTCCTATAAATACTAGGAAATGGGACTGGGCAAAGGATGGGCATTTTCCTCCCTCTGAGAAAACACAAAACAGGCAAGACACTTGATCCCTTAGTGTTCTTCCTCCACTTTCACTCAGAAAACTGACTTGGGCGTCGGAGGGTCCTCCCCGGAAAAGCAAACCGGGGACCTCCTAACCTCTTCTTTGAGCTTTTCAGGCACACTCAGCTGGGAAACCAGAGCTCCAGGCGCTCGCCTCCTCAGGAAGTCTCCCCACCTGTCAACATGACAACAAACGAAGATGCCTCGGGGCATCATTTGGCGCCGTCTGTGGGAAACTACTCCCAGGTAGCTGTTGTCGAAACTCGGCGTTCGAAGGACAAAGGACTCCCGAAGTCCCCGTCCGCGCCTGAGACCCAACCAGCTACCGAACAAAGTCCCCCAGAGACTTCCTTGCCTGAAGAGGAACGCCCTCTTGTCATCACCATGGGTTTTTTAAGAGACTTTCAGAGGTCTGTTGTGGCTGAAATGACACAACAGATAGACCGAAGGTGGCCGCAACCAGCCCAGGCGCAAAAACCCACTTCGCCAGCACGACCTCGGGAGAAAAGCCCAAGGGCAACCCATCATAGCTCGGGAAGTGGGGAGCCACGGGAAGAGTCCTCGACAGATAACTTGCCCCTCGGAGCACGGCTGGCGGAAAGAGCGAGGTCTGAACGACCCGAAGTCCCGTCCAGAAGAAGTTTGTCGCCAGAGGCAAGGTCCCCCTCACCTCGGTACCGAAGTCGCTCCCCGAAGAGACGGCAACAGTCCTTTTACCCAAGAACCTCCAAGCACCAGGAAGAGGAGCCCAGTGCCACGCTCCTCCTGGAGAAAGTCTTGGCAAGACTGGAGAGAGTGGAACAGCAGGTGGCACGCAAGCCTGTTTGGGCCAGGCTAACTGAAACCGTCTCTGGAGATGAAACTCCTTTCGCCCGAACAGTGGTCGAGGCGGCCATGCCAAGTGACTTCAGGCTACCTCGGCTAGAGACCTATGAGGGTCGGACTGATCCCCAGGCCCACCTAACAAAGTACAAACGCAGCATGGTGCTACACGGGGCTGATGATGCTACACTCTGCAAGTGCTTTGAAGTCACCCTCGCAGGACCAGCAACTGCCTGGTACAATTCCCTGCCTCCCGGAAACATCAGGGGGTTCCAGGAGCTGTCCACAGCGTTCACCCAACAGTTCATTGGGAGCAAGCCGACGGCGAAGATGCCCGTCCAGATGTTTGACATAGCACAAAGAAACGGGGAGACCATCCGTGACTATGTCGAGAGGTTCAACAGAGAGGCCCTCAGTGTTCCGGACTTTCGTCCCGAAATCCGCATCCTCGCCATGACGAGGGGCCTCCGGAGGGATTCGCACTTGTTTTATGAATTCTCCAAAGATCCCCCGGACACGCTGGGAGAATTCTACCGAAGGGCTGAACAACATATGACAGCCGAAGAGCTGAGAATGACCGGACCGAAGGCTGACCATATTCACGCTCGTGGCGAAGGGTCCAGCCAGCAAGCCCGGTGTCCAACGGAACAGTTAGGCCGACCTCGGAGAATGCGAGTAGGAGGAAGGAAGCCCCAAAACTTTACACCTCTGAGCACCACGAGGGCTAACGTCCTCATGGCGTTGGAAAAACAGGGGGCTCAAATCCAACGACCGAGGGGCATGACTGCTGACAACAGAAGGAACATGAAGAAGTTCTGTCAGTTCCACCGTGATCACGGTCATGACACCGAAGACTGCTTTCAGTTGAAAAAGTACATTGAATCACTGATAAAGCAGGGCCAGCTTCGGCGTTATTTGAGAATACCTTCCCCGAAAGGGAAAAAAGAGGAAGAAGGAAAGCCCGATGACGAGGATTACGATTCAGACAGGCGAAGGAACCGAAGTCCGAGAAGGCGTCCTCCACCTTCGGCAGGAGTAATACAGACGATCACAACCGGGCTTCCATCCTCGGAAAGGAAAAGAAGGGCCAGAGAGATAGCGGTGATGGAATATCAGAGCCCGACGAAAAAATTGGCCCGCGAGGATGGCTCCACCATCGTATTCCCTCATGACGATCCATTGCTAATAATGGCAAGGATAGGAAACTGGGACGTCAAGAGGGTACTGCTGGACGATGGGTCAAACGCAGACGTCTTGTTCTCACATTTGCTGCCAAGCTTGAGCGTATCCAGGAGTGACCTCAAGACTGTTACTTCACCCACGTTCGGCGTAGGACCATCTGAGCTACCTGTCCTCGGGTGGATCGACCTCCCCTTGATGATGAAAGGAACTTCGGAGAAAGGAACTGCTGAGTTGTTCGCCTCTACCATGGCAAGGTTCATAGTCATGGACGTTCCTTCGTCATACAACGCCATCCTCGGCAGACAGACACAGGGAAATTTGCACATTCGCCCTGATGTAAAGTACTTGACCGTCACCTTCGCCACCAAAGAAGGAGACGCAAAGATCTTCATTGATCAAGGCGAGGTGAGAAAGGTGTTCGTCAGAGCACGAAAGGCTCCAGCAAGCAACTTAGCACATGCTGTAGAAGCAAAAGAGCTGGAAAGGGGCGAGGCAGAAGATCCCACAAAAGCGGAAACAGAAGAAGTAGAGCTTGTCCCAGGCCATAGTACCCGAATAGGGAAAAGCATGGCCGAAGGAGACAAGGAAAAACTTGTATCTTTTCTGCTTGCAAATAAAGATCTGTTCGCCTACTCGCCGAAGGACATGCCAGGGGTAAACCCTCGCGTAATCCAGCATAGCCTCAAAGCGAGTCCGGAAATAAAACCTGTCCGGCAAAAGAAACGGAGCATCTCAGCTCACAAAAGTGACTTCGTCAAGACCGAAGTCCAGCGTCTGATAGACGCTAGCGTTATCCGGGAGGTAAACTACCCCGAATGGCTAAGCAACGTAGTAATTGCCACAAAAGAAGGAAGTAGTAAGCTCCGGATGTGCATCGACTTCAGAAATTTGAACGATGCTTGCCCGAAAGATTCATATCCTCTTCCGCCAATAGACCAACTGGTAGACTCAACTGCCGAGTACGGGCTCCTAAGTTTCCTGGACGCTTTCAGTGGGTATCATCAGATAAGGATGGACCCCGAAGATGAAGAGAAGACTGCCTTCATCACCGAGGGAGGAACATATTGCTATATCAGGATGCCCTTCGGACTCAAAAATGCAGGAGCCACCTACCAGAGGCTGATGAACAAGGTCTTCAAAGACCAAATGGGGAGGAACATGGAGGTGTATGTTGATGATATGATAGTCAAAAGCAAACTGCCTGGCTACCACGTTGCAGATTTAGAGGAAACCTTCCAAAAACTCAGAGCCTTCGGGATCCGCCTTAATCCTGAGAAATGCATCTTCGGGGTGACCTCGGGAAAGTTCCTTGGGTACATGGTATCCGAAAGAGGCATCGATGCTAACCCCGAGAAGATTAAGGCTCTGCTTGAATTCCGAACTCCTGCCACAGTCAAAGACGTGCAGAGACTCACCGGAAGAATAACCTCTCTGAGCAGGTTTATTTCCAGGTACGGAGATAGGTGTCGACCCTTCTTCAAAGTCCTCACAAAGGCAGCAAAGATGGAAGGCGACCTCGGAAGGAATGGTCATCCTTGGGATGAAGATTGCCAAAAAGCCTGGGAAGAACTCAAAGTCTACTTGGCCAGCCTGCCGACTCTGCGGCAACCTCGGGAGGGAGAGCCCCTCGTATTGTACCTCGCCGTCACGAAAAAAGCTGTGAGCTCGGTCCTCGTGAAAGAAGAAGGGCCAAAGCAATGGCCGGTCTACTATGTCAGCAAGTCCCTGCATGGCGCCGAAGTCAGGTACCCTTTGCTTCAAAAAGCTATATATGCCTTGGTACTTGCAGGAAGGAGGCTACGGCCATACTTTCAGGCTCACCCCATTATCGTCCGAAGTACCCTGCCTCTATGGGATGTTATGAGGAAAGTGGATCATTCGGGAAGGCTTTCCAAGTGGTGTATAGAGCTTGGCGAACACGACATCACGTATGAACCCCGGAAAGCTATAAAAGCTCAAGCTTTGGCAGACTTCATCGCCGAAGTACCAAACACCGAGGAGGGACATTCGTTTTCGGGCGAAGACGAGCCAGAATGGACGTTATATGTTGACGGGGCCTCAGGATCCGAACACCAGGGAGCTGGAGTGATTATCAGAGGTGTTAGGCACCTCCTAAGTGCTTGGCTTAGGCCAAGGAGAACCAAGGAAAAATGAGAGAAAACAGAAAGGGAAGAAAGAGGACTCGTGGATACTGGCACAGTGGCCTATGTGCAAAACAGGAGACTTTCAGGACTTAATTGCACATGGGAAATGTACATTTGGAATGCTGACAGAAAATTAAGAAAGAGGACCGAACTGTGCATCAATTTAAGTGGTATAAGTGAAACCACAAGTTTAAAGACGGTATTGAGAGCCATGCAAAATTCTATAATGGCTAGTGCAAAACTAGACCATTTGTGGGAGACAACAATGATTACTAGTCAAATTCTTGTCTACCACTAGGGTACTATTCACTAGTTACTAGTTAAACTAACTAGTCCTAATGTTGGTTATATGGCCGGTTATGCATGTGAGTTTATGACACATGGGTACTTGTGTTGTTTACTAGCTGGCAATTTGAGCCATGTGTGGACTTAAGTGTCCATGTACATACAAAATGGAGTGGCGGCCTTGTGCATAAGTGGACTTAAGGGCTTTAATGCGCCATGCAAGAGAAATGGAAGCCAAAGTTAGCATTTTGGCTAGTTAAAAGCAATGTACTCGGCCGAAAACAAGCTAAGACTTGTTCATTTCGGGCTGTCCTTTGTGCTTCGAAACCGAGAGCACCTAGAGAGAGTTCCTTCACAATCTTGCTTCTAAATCCAAAGTTCTTGAGCTTTTGGGTGGATTCAAGCTTGGAAAGAGGGATTTGCCTTGCAACTTGCTTGGAATCAAGCTTTGTTCATGAAGAATTGGTGAAGGCCGAGCCAATTGAGCTAGGGTTCTTGAGGTAACCTTGATTTCCTTGAATCCATGGTAATTTCTTCCATGAACAAGGATATTGGATGCTCATTTTGTTGTTGAGCTTGGGAAAAATTAAGCATTGAAATGCTTGGTGAGAAACCTAGTATGGCCGAAAGTCTTGGATGTGTGTTCTTGGTGTTCTTCTTGGAATTCATGGAAATTAATCCATGTGTGATGCTTATTGATGAGTGTTTAACCTTGTGATAGGTTGGTTGGACGAAGAACACCAAGTGTGTGCAAGTTGTGCTTTGGCCGAAAGTGAGATTGGAGGTAACTCATGATCAATTGTTGTTTACATGGCATTGACGCCATGAACCATGCCTAATGATGCATTGGTGTGTGTATAAAGGAATGAAATGAATGAGGAACATGAGTATGTGAAATGGGTACTATGGCCAAGAGGAAGAAATTGGGCGTTTACTTGGAATTTAGCTTATGTGCATGGTAATTGTGCCATGAGTGAGTTCACTAGTTGTTTGGGTATCCATTTAGTGAATTGGTATATTGAAAAAAATGCAGCTATGTGAAAATATGTGTTATGGCCGAAAGCTTGGAGTGAAAGCTTGGACTTGAAGACTTGGCATGAAATGGTAGTGTTCATTTCATTTGTGGTGAATTGGCATGTATGCCATGGTTAGTGTTTATTGGTGTTTATAGTGAATTATAGTATGTAAGATTAATGGGCAGATTATGTTTAATTATTTTGGCTTATATGGCCGAGAGCTTCCAAGTGTTGGTTGATGATGTCCTTCATTGAAAACATGGTATTTGATCCATGGGTTATGTTGTTAATGATTATGCCTTATTATGGTAGGCATTGTGGTTGAAGGGCACTTGGACACTTGAAGTTCTATTGGAGACCGAGAGATTGAGGTAGGGTTCACTACACTTGAGTACGCTTGGTAATGTATGCCATGGTTCAAGTGTTAAGGTGGCTAAGTGATGGTTAAAAATCTGCCATGTGATCTTAGTTACTTGATGGGCTTATTGGTTATATTGGGTTGCAATGTTGATTAGCTAATTGACTATAGTACATGTACTAAAAATGCAAGTGAATGTGGCCTATTTGCTTGGCATTTTGGGAGCTCCATATGGAATGTTTTGGTAAGGTTATGTGCAAGGATTGCACACGGGTACATGTATGGCTTATATGGCCGAGAGCAACAATGTGAAGTGTGTGTGAGTACTTGTGTGCTTTGGTGATTTCTTGTGCATGCTAACCCCCCCCATTATGGTTTTCTGGATCAGCTCATATGTGCCGAGCAAAATCATGTCATGATTCGGTTTTGCTTCCTTTAGACAAACAAGGTTCTGAGGCCCCTCGTAGCGAGCATATCCCAACCCATGGCGAAAAGAAAGCAAGAATTAACTTAGCTAACTCATGCCCCAAACCATTTCCAACCAAGGAGCTCGGGCAGGTACCCCCGGCCTCGGAATCTTTCAGTCCAGGAGAAGTCCCAAAGTAAGGGTTACCTCAATGCGACGATTACCTTCGTCCAACGAGGAAACAAAAAGCTGAGGAAAAAAGCCCCATTTTATGGCCCTCATCTCAAACTCTTCGGCCACATGGCCATTCCCTCGCCGTGTAATCCCCCACAAAACAAGCCCCGAGATGACCACAGAGGAGAATACACAAACGCCGGTTCACTAGTCTTACCATAGATTGAGCAATAAGGTAGTTTTCCCCAAGCCCTATTAATGAAATGATTGTATTTTGCTGACATGATACTATTTTCAGGCTTTCCCCAACAAATATGATGCATCCTGCGTGTCATGAGGAAACAATAATTGTAACGACTCATAAATGTGATATTCCTGGCGAGCAGACATCCATTAGTCTACCGGAAAGCCATGGAAGTACAAGCTTTGCCCCCCCTTCAAACCGATGTACCTAAGATGACTACCATGTGTCAGTACAGAAACTTCATATGTGCTGGGAGATAAGGGTCCCCAGTTTCAGGGTGCTTAAGTGATAGACAGACCCGAAGGCCCAGGAGTGACCCATGGAATGTTATAACGCGACCAATCATTCGTGATTCCCGCCAAAACCTCATGTCCCCTTACCCCAGGCCAAGCATCAAATTCCTACGTGAGAAACTACTTTGATACAGTGATCCCCTTGTTGCTCCGGCAACTGAGTGAAACTGAAGGAGGCATTGGGTATGCAAATACCATGTTGGAGGGATTTGTATGTCAAGAGGGGACCACTTGTCCCTCCTATGACCCCGCCTCAAAATGTCTTTGGGCCCCTTGAGGCGAGTGAGACTTAGAAAATGCTATGCCCTATGCCTAGATGCATTGATATCGCTATATCAATGCCATCAGGACTAGTTAGTTTACTCGGTAATCAAGTGAAACCAAAGATTGGGCTATTCAGAGTGAAACATTCCCGATCTCGTACTTATCTTGTATCTCGGACAAAGGATGCAGTGGCATATACAGGTGATCCTAAAGGTAGTTGAAATGATCGACTTTCAAGTTCACCAATATGTGGTTGCACATCGGAATTTGTGATACTTTGCAGGGTCCTTCTGGCCTTGCAGATAGGATGCCAAGCGCTTCCACTTGTGATTATCCCTCAGAGCCCAACGTGATTAATGAGCCCTATTGGGTCGGCACACATAGATCATCCCATTAGATTGGGCATCATCTATTTGGGTTATCCCAACGGCGCCTTAAGTTCGTAAAGTTTTCTGTAGTAGCAGTAGAATATTTCTCCAGTGGGTCGAGCCAGATTCCTCTAATTGGCCTATCTTTTGAAAACCCCTCCTGGAAGTTCGTACTATAAAAACATCTCTGTGAGAAATTCGGCATACCGGTCTC
Organism: Aquilaria sinensis; assembly: GCA_005392925.1. NCBI lineage: Eukaryota > Viridiplantae > Streptophyta > Magnoliopsida > Malvales > Thymelaeaceae > Aquilaria > Aquilaria sinensis. The sequence continues at coordinate 86,343 of SMDT01001408.1, forward strand.
CTTGGCCTAGCCCCCAAAAGGACATCCCAGTTCATACAATTCAAAGGATTCCAAGAGTTCATTAGCGACCTCGGGACAACGCATGCACTTCGCCCCAGTAGCTCATCCCCAAAGTAATGGGCAGGTGGAAGTATCTAACAGGACCATAAAAGATGGTCTAAAAAAGAGACTGGAGGGAAGCAAAAGGGAAATGGCCAGGAGAACTCCAAACACGTGTTATGGAGCTACCGAACAACACCCCGAAGAGCCACAGGGGGAAACGCCTTTTTCACTCGTCTTCGGTACAGAGGCCATCATCCCTGTCGAAGTAGTACAACCGTCAATACGAGTCCAAGTGTTCGATGAAAAAGGAAATGACCTCGGTCTGAGAACCAAGCTCGACCTCGTCAGTGAACACAGAGAAGTAGCCGAGTTGAGAAGAAAAGCTTTCCAGCAAAGAGTGGCAGCAGCCATAAACCTACGCGCCAGGCCAAAAGGAATAAAGAAGGGAGACCTCGTTCTCCGAAAGGCTGAATTTGCACCCCGAAAGCCGTCCCACGGGGTACTTCGCGCAAATTGGGAAGGACCCTACCTGGTACTTGCCGAAGTACGAAAAGGAGTTTATAAGCTCGGATGATGCCGAAGGCATAGAATTAAAAAATACTTGGCACTTAGAGGCCTTGAAAAAATTCTATGCCGAAAAAGTTCGGTGGGAAAGTTGTATTGCACAAGTTGCAAAAATTTGTCTAAGTAAAAAGTTCTGAAGAAGTACAAAACAAGAGTCTCACGAAAGCAATCGCCGACGAAAACAAAAGTAAGTTTTTCCGAAGCCTCTTGAGCGAATATGTTCGGGACAAAGGAAAGCAAGAGTTTGGTTTTCCGAAGTATCTTGAGCGAATATGTTCGGGACAAAGGAAAGCAAGAGTATGGTTTTCCGAAGTCTCTTCGAGCGAATATGTTCGGGACAAAGGAAAGCAAAAGTATGGTTTTCCGAAGTCTCTTGAGCGAATTATGTTCGGGACAGAAGGAAACAAAGGAATCTGGCAAAAAATACTTAGCCAAATTTTTATCTATTGAGCCAAAGAGTGCTTACAGAGAAGAAAGTTGCTGAAAGACTACAAAAAAGAAGAAGAAAATGAAGACAAAAGGCCCTAGTACTAAGGAACCTCGGCGTCTTGAGAACTGCCAGCCTCTGTGCTTTTGTCAGCAGCCTTCGGCGCCGGGAGAGAAGGAGGCAGTTTCAAGTGCTCGATCTTGGACCAAGTCCACCGAGGCTCCTTGGGGATGTTCATGCCTTCCAGGAAGGAGAGGTCAAAATCTGGGAACTTCTGCAGAATTTGGTGCCGAACAAGACAGAAGCCGTCTTGAAAGCCCAACTTCGTCATATCATCGGACTCCCGCTTCTTGACCGCCAAATCTGCATAGTACTTCTCCAGATCCGCGTAATCCTTCTCCAAATCCTTGAACTTTCTCTTCAATGCCTTCATCTTCTTCTTCTCTTCTGAAGGCTTCTTCAGAGATGCGACCTCGGCTTCGAGCTGGGCCTTTTCCTCGAGCGTCTTCGCAAGGATTGCGTCACTTTCTGACTTATCCTTTTGAATCGTTTCTACGATCGAAGTTAGCTCCGCCATCCGAGAGCCGATGTCGGAAAGTTTCTGGGAGGTGCCTTTCTCAAGTTCCTCTTTCTCTTTTATGAACCCCTCCCGAAGTTCAGCAATTTCCTTCTCTGAAGACTGCTTCAGCTGAGCATTGTCGGCAGCCAACGCCGAACACTGGGCCTTCGTCTTGGTGTAAAGGTCCCAGAGTGACGCCCTCCTTTCTGACTCTCGCGCCACCCGAACACGGAGCAACCCGGCATACCCCATCAGCTGCAAAAAAAAAAGCAAACAAAGGGAAAATGATGCTAAGTAAAAAGCAAAGGCGAAATTGGCACTGAGGAAACAGTGAAGCGTACCTGGGCGGCATGTTCAGTGAGTTTGGCGGCCAAAGAGTTGTCGCCTGGGTAAGCCGCCGTAAGGGCCTTGTAAGAGGCCTCAGTAAGCACCCCTTTGCACACCTGCCTGGCCATCTCGGGACAGTCCTCGGAGTACATATCCATGTCCTCCGTGAACGTCCAGAAGGGCTCCTTCGGAACTTTCCCTGCTGGGACGTGAACTTCCAGAAGGGCTCCTTCGGAACTTTCCCTGCTGGGACTTTGGCATCCCGAAGGGCCCTCTTGCGGGCGTGTTCGGCAACCCAGTCAGGAGCGGCCACCTCCGCTGCACAACAAGGCAGAAAAATTGGTTAAGGCCAGAAAACCCTTAAGGATTTACAAGAGAAAAAAAGGTTCTTCGACAAAGTACAAACCTGCTGGCACCTCGGTAACGTCGTCGTCAAGAATCGACGTCGCCTCAGTAGAGATCCCCTTGCCTTTTATTTGGCGCCGTTCCTCGGCAGAAGGGGTCTCCTCCCCATCGCCCTCCAGAAGAGCATGCGAAGGCGTGGGGCTTTGAGGAAGGACGTCGGAAGAAGGGACGTCGACAGAAGGAACCTCGGGCAAAGGGGCAGCAGGGTCTTCGGGCTCCTCGCCTACCTCCTCCGGAATTTGCGGAAGAGAGGAAGGAGCAGCTTTCTTTGCCCGTTTGGAAGGAGGGCCGGCCGAAGTCTGCTTCCGCCTCCGAGAGGCGGCCTTCTTTGTCTGTTCGCCCCTCTCGGCCTGCCCGGTAAAAAGAGCCTTGTAGAAGGCAGCCGCGTCGTCGCCCATCTCTGAAAAAAGAAAAAGAAGATCAGTGTAAGTCCAAGATGAAGTTATGAAGGGAAAAATGAGAAAGTAACTTACTCTCATAAAAAGACTCATAAGTCTCATTCCCCCGAAGGAGTTTCACGAGCCAGGAGTCCTTCCCCGAAGAAGCCGGTTTCGGCATGTTGAGGTCTGTCTCATGCTCCTTTACCACCTTGAGTTCCCGAAGGACCTCTTCGGTCATGAGCCTCCAGTTGATCGGAAAGGGGTAAAGGGCACGAGGAGAGACCTCGGCAGCCCAGTCAGAGACGGCCCGGATGCGCCTGTCGAAGTCCTCAAAGATAGGTGCTACGTCGGCGTCTAGCAGTATCTTCGGGTCAACAACATCCATCTTGAGCCTCCCCTGAGCCCACTTGGTCGGGACGTGCGACCAAGCCTCCGACTTCTTCAGGAAAAAGAATTTTTGTTGCCACCCTCGCCAGCTGTCTTTGGTGGCGAAGGTGAACGTATACTTTTTGCTCCCGGATCCCCGAGGTAGCATAAAGTAGAAGCCACCCTTCGGGACCACGAAGAGCTTGTAGTACTGAAGAAAAACTACAAAGTGAGGTTTTATTTTGAAAACGCCGCACATACAGAGGAAGGCGTTGAAATAGCAGTACGAGTTCAGTGGGAGTTGGTTAATGGCAATGCCATGGAAGTTGCAGAACGCGCTAACCATCTCCGGGGGGGGATACCGAAGTCCGACCTTCAGTTGGGCTCGGAAAACGGTGATTTCATCACTTCGGTTGGAAAAAGGAAATTGGTCAGGACGGGGCAACCTCGTCACAGAGTAAGAGGGTAAGAAAAACTTTTTCTTCCACTTCGCTAGTTTTGCCGGAGTAGTGCAGCAAGGGTGAGAAAGAAGAGGTTGCCAACTCTCGGGAACAGGCATGATGAAAATGAGTTCGGGAAAAACAACGAAAATGAGTTCGGGAAAAACAACGAAAACGAGTTCGGGAAAAACAAAGAAGAAGCTTTGAAAAAAGCAAAAGGACTAAAACCCACCAAAGGTCTTGCCGAAATCTGGATTTCTGGAAGCCGTCGTGAAAAGTGGGCGGAAAAACGCCTGAAAAAGGAGAACCGCCGCGGAAAATCGGGAGAGAATTAGAAGGCAGAAGAAAGCAAAAGCAGAAGCAAAAAGAGGGTTATGACAGGGCTGGTATATATAGGCCGAGAAGGCCAGGTGAACCGTCGTCATTAGTACCCCTCGGAAGGCGAAGCGTCGCCATAACTGCTAAATGCGCCTGAAAAGTCGCGCCTGCCGTACTCAGTGCATTCCCACCCAATAATAGTGTGCCATGTGTCGGTCATCGCGCAGCAAACGTGCCACGTGTCGTCCATCACGTCGAGCACGCCCTCTGACACCATTTGGTCTAGAGGCGCCGCCCTAGACTGACTCTACTGGACACAGGACGCAACGCATGAGCAGACTTATAAAGGCAAAAAAGTAGGTTACCTCGAAGACACCAAAAGACAGCCTGTGACTTCGGGCAAAAGGTCTATCTTCGGTACAAGGTTATCCTATTTTCCCTCGCCATGAGGACACCAAGAGACAGCCTGTGACTTCGGGCAGAAGGTGTATCTTCGGCACAGGGACAGCCTATCTTCTCGCACCTCGAGGACACAAAAAGGGCTGCCCATCGCTTTAGGCAGAAGAAGGCGTCTTCGGCGCAGATATCACAACCACAGGACCCGAAAACCGATGAACCGAAGTTTCTCATTTTCAACTTTTCGGAGGGGGGCCTGTGATAGCGAAAGGCTATTGCCTCCTCGGTAGTAACTCCCTGCCAGAATATTGGCCGAGGAGTCTGACGTCACCCAAGAGAGGATCTTTTTACTGACCTCGGAAGGTGCGAAGTCAAACACTATGAGCTCGAGACTTCGGTTAGCTCGTCAGGAATTCCGAGGATAACACCGTCTCCATCGAGGGGCCAAACTGACCGTCTTCGGGTAAGAAAGCCATCTCTCTGAAGCAAGGAAGAATCTCCCCGAAGGCAGAAGCCCCGAAGAGGATCTTCCCCGAACAAGAAACACCTGAACAAGGGAATCACCGGACTATGGGTATAAATCCCGAAGAAGGTGTTCATCAAAGGAACACCCAGAACTATGGGATAGATCCCGAAGGAGGTGCTCGCACCAAAAGACGGATGGAATCCGAAGAGGGTGCACGCACCAAAGGGCGACCTCGCCCAGGGGACCTCGGGAGTACGATATAAGCATTTAAGGAGCCTCTGACATGTCGCCCACAAGCCCTACACGTCACATCAGAACGGCAAACTGACACGCCGCACCCGCCCCAGTCTTGACACAACCTGTCCGGGTCTAGGGCTAAAGGAGGCTGCAAACGGCTGCCTGTCCCCTAGGTCCAAAAGTACAGATCAAATCCGACCGAACACGTGTCATGATCTGAACGGACCAGCTACTCCTATAAATACTAGGAAATGGGACTGGGCAAAGGATGGGCATTTTCCTCCCTCTGAGAAAACACAAAACAGGCAAGACACTTGATCCCTTAGTGTTCTTCCTCCACTTTCACTCAGAAAACTGACTTGGGCGTCGGAGGGTCCTCCCCGGAAAAGCAAACCGGGGACCTCCTAACCTCTTCTTTGAGCTTTTCAGGCACACTCAGCTGGGAAACTAGAGCTCCAGGCGCTTGCCTCCTCAGGAAGTCTCCCTACCTGTCAACATGACAACAAACGAAGATGCCTC
>SMDT01001409.1:0-93168 GCA_005392925.1 Aquilaria sinensis
AGGAAATCTTGGGCCTATTAGCTCGAGACCCGGGGGAAAGATTCAGGAAAATTTCTTGGAAACGAAAGGATCGACGTGTTAAGTCAGTCACCTCTGAATCGAGTAGTCGGTACTGAAATTGAAAACAAATCCTGGTCCTGGTCACCACATCTAAGTAACGTATAGGTATCAAAGGATCCGGAAATTTCTACAATACGCAGCCAAAAAAGGGATACCCTTCCCCCTCGATTTTAACCGTTGATCTTAGCTTTACGAAGAGAGCACAAACCGTGTGACTGGGGTGACAGTTGATCGGCAGGAGAAAGATAAAAAAATTGATAAAAAAGTTAAAAATACAATAAATATTTCTAAAAAGTAAAAAAAAAAAATTAAAAATGTTATTTCATTTTGAAAAGGGGTGATTAAATGTAGAAAAAAAAAGTGATAAAATTTAAAAACGGATAAATGTTAAAAAAATCGGTTTAACATTTTTTTAAAAAAGCTATTAGGAACAAAAAAAGTGACTAATAATTAGAAAACAATGTAATAAATTTTAAAATATTACATAAAGACTATTATCAAAAATTATAATTTCAAATATTTTTTCCACAAGAGTTTTAACCTAATACAAATCTTGAAAAAAAGCATTACAAATGATAATTTTAAAATTATGCTGTTGAAAAATATAATTGGCTGACTATATACTTACTACAATCAATTTTTTTTACCTTTTAACTTGATCACTTTACTGTAATACTTTTGGTGTTTATATTTCAGGGGATTGTATATGTATGGATTGAGAGAAAGATAAAAGTATTTGTCGGTTAATTTAGTGGCAAACAATTACTAATCTGATCAATGTGATCCAAAATTAGGTTAAAAATTAAAAAGTAATCATGTTTACAGAACCGCTCATAAAGGACTAAAGAAAAGCGATAAAATTTTATAAAACAAGGACCAGCATTACCTAATAAAAAAAAGTGATACTATTATAAAAGAAGTGACTAAATATTTAAAAAATTGATAAAGTATTAAAAACCTGATACGGAATTTTTTTTAAGAAGCTAATAAAAGATGAAAAATTGATAAATAATTATAAATTGCAATAAATAATAACAAAATCGATTAAATAGAAAATCAGTTACAAAAAAAATTGTAAAAATTTTTTTTAAAAAAAGGCGATTAAAAAAACAAAAAAGCGTTTGAAAAAAATACAAAAGTGATAAACCTAAAAAAAAGTGATAAAATAATAAAAAACGCTATTAAACAATAAGAAAAAAAGTAAATGATTAAAAAATGGTTTATTAAAAAAATAATTAAGATTAGAAAACATAGGATTACTAATTAGGAAAGTTCAAAAAAAAAAAAATTGAAAAGCGATCAAATATTAAAAATATTATTAAATATGAAAAAAAATAAATATAAAAAAAATAAGCAAAAAAAGTCAAAAAAGCGTTTGTAAAACCAAAAAAAAAGCGTTTTGAAAAGTGAAAAAAGCGTTTGGACATTAAAAAAAGCGTGATAAAAAATAATAAAACTCAATATTTATTAAATTAATAAAAAAAAATTGAATAAATATTAAAAAAAGGAATTAAATATACAGAAGTTGATTAAAATATAAATAAAAAAATTGATGAATGTTTAAAAAATAGAAAAAACCTTTTATATTGCTATTAACCACATAAAATTGATATCAAACGTATAAAATCGCCATAAATATTAAAAAACGGTGAGTAAAAAAAGGAGCGAAATAACATTAAAAAAATTGAAAAAAAAATAATAAAAAAGTTAGTAAAATTGGAAAAGGGGGAAATAATTATTAAAAAATTCAGCAAAAATAAAAAAACAGTGATTAAATATACAAAAACCCATAGGCTGACGATTAAGTTTACTTCAGTTACCTGGTACATAGCCTGAAATGACTAGATTAGTCCAATTTAACTGTTGTCCATAGTACTAAATTGTATGATTTCAAAATTTTGGGTGAAAATGTACAAAATTTTAAAATTTTCAAAATTTAGGTATTTTATTGCACTGCACATAAAAGTTTTTATATCAATGTTATAATATTGACATTTTACTATTAAAATCATTAAAATTCCTACATATGGAAGGATACTTGTTTTGGAAGAACTAATAAATCCAAAATTTAACCTTATCCCTATACCTACCCCTAACCTTAAATTGGGGACAATCCAAACAAATTTGTCAACACTTTTTATACATAGTAATTTTTGGCAAAAAACAAAATTGCTCACTAATTTTAATCCTTTTTGGTCAGTTAAGTTAAAAAAACTTACCAAAAACTACTTCCAACAAGAATATCGTAAAATTACATTTAAGACATCTTGAGGTGCAAATTTTTAAAAAATTATAATTTGGGCGAATAATTACCTTCTATAAAATTCAAATACAATAATACACTAAATTAACGCAATCTGACAAAAACTGTAATGCAGCAATAGTAGTAAAAGTGTGACCGGGTCACTTTGAAGCTAACCTTCAATGTGACAGGGTCACGGTGAAGGTGCCTTCATTGTGACCGGGTCACATTGAAGGTAACACTAAAAATGTGACCGGGTCACGTTGAAGGTACCTTCGTTGTGACCGACCGGGTCACTAGGAAGGTAACCTAAAAATGTGACCGGGTCATGTCGAAGGTACCTTCGTTGTGACCGGGTCACTTTTAAGGTAACCTAAAAATGTGACCGGGTCACCTTGAAGTTACCTTCGTTGTGACCGGGTCATGTTGAAGGTAACATAAAAATGTGATCCGGGTCACGTTGAAGGTACCTTCGTTGTGACCGGGTCACATTTAAGGTAACCTAAAAATGTGACCTGGGTCACTTTGAAGGTAACCTAAAAAATGTGACAGGGTCACCTCAAAGGTACCTTCGTTGTGACTGGGTCACTTTTTCGGTTACCTTCAAATGTGACCGGGTCACAACGAAGGTACCTTTGACGTGACCCGGTCACATTTTTAGGTTACCTTCAAAGTTACCCGGTCACAACTAAGGTACCTTTAAATGTGACCCAATCACATTTTTAGGTTACCTTCAAGGTGACCCGGTCACAACGAAGGTACCTTCAATGTTGACCCGGTCACATTTTTAGGTTACCTTCAAAGTGACCCGGTCACAACAAACGTACCTTCAACGTGACCCGGTCACAAAAAAGGTACCTTCGACATAACCTGGTCACATTTATAGGTTACCTTCAAACTGACCTGGTCACAAAAAAGGTACCTTCGACGTGACCTGGTCACATTTATAGGTTACCTTCAAAGTGACCCGGTCACAACAACAAGGTACCTTCGACGTAACCTGGTCACATTTTTAGGTTACCTTCAAACTGACCGGGTCACAACGAAGGTACCTTCGACATGACCCGGTCACATTTGGTTAGGTTACCTTCCAGGTTACCTTGAATGTGACCTGGTCACAAAAAAGGTACCTTGAAGGTAACCTGGTCACCTTTTTAGGTTACCTTCAAAGTGACCCGGTCACAACGAAGGTACCTTCGAAAGTGACCTGGTCACATTTTTTGGTACCTTCAACGTGACCCGGTCACATTTTTAGGTTACCTTCAAAGTGACCAGGTCACAACAAAGGTACCTTCGACGTGACCCGGTCACATTTTTAGGTTACCTTCAAAGTGACCTGGTCACAATAAAGGTACCTTCGACGTGACCCGGTCACATTTTTAGGTTACCTTCAAAGTGACCCGGTCACAATGAAGGTGTCTTGGAGATGTTCACATTTTTAGGTTACCTTCATTGTGACCCGGTCACACCGAAAGTACCTTCGACATGACCCGGTCACATTTTTAGGTTACCTTCAAGGTGAACCGGTTACACCTAAGGTACCATCAACGTGACTCTGGTCACATTTTTAGATTACCTTCAACGTGACCCAAGTTACCTTCACGTTTTTTAGTTTACCTTCAGCGATAAAATATAACAAAAAGCGATTAAATGTAAAAAAATGTGATAAAATTTTAAAAAAAGACGATTAAATGTAAAAAAAAAAGTGATAAAATAAAGAAAATTTGATAAATGTTAAAAAATTGGTAAATATTATTAAAAGGCAAATAAAAACTGAAAAAGTGATAAATTATTATAGAATGCAATAAATAATTTAAAAAAATTGATTAAATAAAAAAAGCGATAAAAAAACTGAAAAAAGCAAAACATTTTTTTAGAAAATCAATGAAATAAATAAAAATCGATTAAAACTAAAAAAAGTTATTAAATATAAAAAAATGATAAAATATAAACCAACCTGATAAATATTAAAAAAATGGGAAATATTTAATCACTGTTTTTTATATTTGCTAATTTTTTTAAGAATTATTTCCCCTTTTTTTTCAATTTTAATTAATTTTTTTATTTTTAATCGCTTTTTAATTATATTTTTCAATTTTTTTATGTTATTTCGCTCCTTCTTTTTTTCACTCTCGTTATTTATATTTAGGGAATTGTATTGGTTTGGTATCAATGTTTAAGCATTCATAAAATTTTTTATTTATATTTTATCGGTTTTTATATATGTAATCACTTTTTATATATTTTTTTGGCTTTTTGAATTTTTTTTTTCACTTTCCCCATTACTAAGCGCTTTGTTTCTAATTTCATTCACTTTTTTTAATTTCAAGCATTCTTAAATTTTTAATCACTTTTCTGTATTTTTAATTGCTTTTTTAAAATTTTTAATCGCTTTTCTAAATTTTTAATCACTTTTCTAAATTTTTAATTGCTTTTTTTTTTAAACGCTTTTTCCACTTTTTAATCACTTTTTTTAATTATATTTAATCCCATTTTTAATCACTTTTTTTAATTTTTAATCATTTTTTTCCAAGCGCTTATTTTTTTCTCCAAATACTTTTATTTTTTTCCAAGAGCTAAAATTTTTTCCAAATCGATGTAAAACTAAAAAAAGTGAATTTTTTTCAAAAAAGTGATTAAAACTAAAAAAAGTGATAATTTTTTTAAAAAAAATAAACGTTCATGAAAACAAATATTGGACATAAAACAGTGATCCATTTTATTTTAAAAAAAAAGAGTTAGTGGGTTTTTTCTACCTCCGAGATGCTTGAACTTTGGCCTAAGTGAAAGGGGTTACCCCAGTTTACTTGAAAGTGATTATTTATAAAAAAATAAATATCAATTGACTGTGATTTTAAACTGAAACAATTCCAAAAATCTATATACACTTTCTTTGAAAATAAAACATTTTTTTATTAGTTTCTATCATCTTAATTTATTTAAGTTTAAAATTGTCAAAAAAATTACTTTCTATAACCCTAAATCTCATACCCTACACCTATTCACAAAACCATAAAACCAAAACATAAACCTTAAATTGTAAGTACCCTAAATTTAAAACATTTAAACATTACCCCTAAGCCTACTCTTAACCTTAAAAAGGTAAACTTCGCCTTAACCCTAAACTTTGCCTTAACTCTAACAGTGCGCCGTAAACCTATCTTAAAACGTAAACAAAGGCAATATTTGTAATTGAAATGCGAGAATATGTTCATAAAACTATTTTTTTGTATAGAAATACATATTAATGGAAACAAGAGGAAAGTAATAATAAGTATATCATACTTCAGTCTATATAAACATGCAGAGGAATAACATTTTAGCATCCACGATACATCGATATAACGTAAGATGGTAAAAAACGCGTGCATATGTTCGTCAAAGAAAATTCAAAACTATCCTAGTTACAATACCATTTACCGTTTCCTTCCCCTCTTAGCTGCAGGCCTATCTTCATTGTGCTTAGTACGGCTCTCGATGCATCCATCAGATGCAGGCTCATCTGACTCCGACCCAGGTTCATAATCCGACTCTGCATCTGAGTCATCTTCCTTGTTTTCTGCATCCTCTTCAATCAAACCATACGAATCTAAACCTTCGTCACCAACAATGTCTTCATGCTGCACATCATCCTCCGCCTCATCTCCTACTGATTGGGATTCGGTACCAACTTCATCGCTCTCATCTCCATCACTGATGGAACCTTCATCCTGCACCACTTCTTTCCCAGGACGACGATGTTGCTTGTGAGGTGAGCTAGTGTCTCAACTTGTTCTGCCACATGACACCTGCAATCAAATGAATATATCTTATATATTATGTCATACATGACAACAAAATTTTATATAGACTATAGACTTACACACTGTTTCAAAGAGAATTTCTTCGCATCGTTCCACATTTTGTCCGTTACAGCCTTCTTTAGACCTGCCACCAAGCGCAGTAACTTCTCCACAGTGTCCCTTTTCACCTATACATAACATTTTTAAGTCACAAGATCAGCGTGGAATGGGATTAAGTACAACAACGTATAAGATGACAAACTTATAGATTTTATCGAAGGATCAAGTGGTAGACCCTCGACATCCTCATCCTCAATGCTTGGAATTTTTAGGAGTTTAGCCTCTCCTGTTTCGAGATCTGGGAGCAACATAGATGTACCTGGTAGTTGTATTTCAGAACCTTCTACTGTAGTGTCTGTTTCTCGTGCAACAGTTGACATAGATGTCCCACCAAAGCCACTAGTAGATGCACCTGGGTCCCGACCTGTCATGGCTTCGGCAAGCTCCTTCATCATGCCCTCCCACCACAACTGAAATGTACTAGAAAACAGAATTGTTGAATTATTATCCCATAATGATCCTGTAACTGCTGCTGTCAGTTCTGCACCGTGCCACTTTTGGTTGAACATAGATGTTGGAGGCGGGTTCGGGATGGTCTTGTCATGCACTTGCCGATAGCTAATGTGTTGTCTGAACACCCTCTCACCTAAAAACCAGGCTTGACCATATGGGCTTTCTAGTAAAATTCGACACCTTGTTGCCCCTAAACTTTCACTAACGTATTGAGGTAGGTCATCCATGTACTTCTCCTTCTCCCATGGCCACATTTTGACTGCCGCCCTCTGTACTGTTTTAAATAGCTTTATATACACTTCAGTATCATATGGCATGCCCCCCAAATGTCCCTTAGCATAGTACTTTGCTCTAGGGTACGTCCCATCTCTGCTCAAATTTAGGTTAGGCCCAATATCCATGAAATGCTCACAGGCCCATGTCTGTGATTATAAATGATTCATATTGAACATGATCATTTAATAATCATTTTTAAATGTAACTGATGTACATAATGAAATAAAGTAATTCACGTATATAATAGTTACCTGCCATGACTGCCAAAACCCACCACTCCCTTGAGCACCCCTACTCAAACCATCCATATATAAGTAAAGATTAGCCAATTCGGCACTTCCCCAATTATACTTTGACAGTCGGAACGTATCTGCTACAGCTGAAATCCACCATGTGTAAAAAGAACTCGTGCTTATATCACAGAATATAGTTGTGCCAAGAAAAGTTGCTAAGAAAACACGAACCAAATGATTCTTTCTCTCCATGGTATTTGATCTGTAACCTCTATACGTGTCAAGTACTAACTTAAAAGTCACATTCTTTTTTTTTTTTATGGAATATGTCCCAACCATCACCGACTAATAGTTGCAGGCGGGAGGCATCTGCACATATTTTCATATCAATAGGAATCGAATCGCCACTGCAACGCAAACCAATTATTGCCGCAAAATCTACAGGTGTCATGGTCATCTCTCCGATAGATGGGAAGTGAAATGTGTGTGTAGTATCCCACCAAAAGTGACTAAGTGCACGAATTAAGTGTCTGTCGCGGTATGTGGACTTCAATGCTTTAACTGCATTGAACATACCCGTTGTTCTTATCATATCTTTCACAGTTTTTGGAAACCCATCAAACCACTCCAACAATGGCTTCATGCTTCCATGTCCATGGTATGCACTTAGCCTATTCTATAAATATCAAATTACAATTAAGATTATAAAATCTAAATGTAAATTGAAATCTAACATAAAATAGCAAGTGTTTGACAAACATATTCTTAAACAGAGTTTTGATAACATTATCTCTTTTAAAATTACATATTAAAATTATATAATCGCTGTATTCGGTTACATATCACATACTCCCTGTATTAATTTACATATCGCATTATTTGAAGTTTTATCGCATTTTTATAATAGTATCGCTTTTCATAGTTACTTTACTATTTAAAATTATTGTCACTGTAGTTATATTTTACTGGCTTTTATTACATTCCTGTATTCTTTTCAATTATGTTCCACTTTCATAATGAATATTATAGCATTTTCTTACCTTTTTATTCTGTAATTTTTATAATTGTTATCACATTTTTAGATATTTTATGATATTTTTAAAATCTGTATCATTATTGTAAATATTATACCCTTTTGTAAATTAATAGTCACATATTAATAATTATTATCACGTATTTAAAATTTGTAATTACTTATCATTTTTTCAATTATTTATCACTTTGTATATATGATCAGTTTTTCTAATACTTTTTCCTTTTTTGTACGTTAATATCACTTTCTTTTGTTTCATGATTTTATTAAAATATTTATTACATTTTACGCTTTTCACAAATATTTACAAATTTTTTTCCACTCTTATCGCTTTTCTATATTTAGTCGCTTGTTTTGATAATAAATCGGCTTTATATCAATTATGTCGCTATTTTTATTTTTTACTGCCATTTTGAAATATTTATTGCATTTTATAGGTTTTGGATCAATTTTCTGTTGTCAATCGCAATAAAAAATTAGTTTAAATTTTTTCAACATTGCTAATTTTTTTGAATTATTTTTTCACTTTTTATATATTTAATCACTGTTTATACTTGCTAACTTTTTTAAGAATTATTTCCCCTTTTTCCAATTCTACTCCCTTCTTTATTTTTAATCACTTTTTTATTATATTTTTCAATTTTTTAATGTTATTTCGCAATTTTTTTTTACTCCCTGTTTTTAATTTTTATGGCATTTTATAGGGTTGGTATCAATTTTTAAACATTGATCAATTTTGTTATTAATATTTTATCACATTTTTATGTTACCTTCAACGTGACCCGGTCACAACAAAGGTACCTTTCAAATGACCCGGTCACATTTTTAGGTTACCTTAAAAGTGACCCGGTCACAACGAAGGTACCTTCGAGGTAACCCGGTCACATTTTTAGGTTATCTTCAAAGTGACCCGGTCACAACGAAGGTACCTTCGATGTGACCTGGTTACATTTTTAGGTTACCTTCAAAGTGACCCTGGTCACAACGAAGGTACGTTCGACGTGACCCGGTTACATTTTTAGGTTACCTTCAAAGGTGATCTTCAAAGTGACCCGGTCACAACGAAGGTACCTTCAACGTGACCTGGTCACATTTTTAGGTTACCTAAAAAGTGACCCGGTCACAACGAAGGTACCTTCCAACGTGACCCGGTCACATTTTTAGGTTACCTTCAGTGTGACCCGGTTACACTTAAGGTACCTTCCACGTGACCCGGTCACCTTTTTAGGTTACCTTCAGTGTGACCCGGTTACACTTAAGGTGCATTCCACGTGACCCGGTCACATTTTTAGGTTACCTTCAATGTGACCCGGTCACACATAAGGTCACCTTTCAAGGTCACATTCACCGTGACCTTCAAAGTGTCACATTTGAAGGTTACCTTCAAAGTGACCCGGTCACACTTTTACTACTATTGCTGCGTTACAGTTTTTGTCGGATTGCATTAATTTAGTGTATTATTGTATTTTAATTTTATAGAAGGTAATTATTCGCCCAAATTATAATTTTTTAAAAAATTTTGCACCTCAAGATGTCTTAAATGTAATTTTACGATATTCTTGTCGGAAGTAGTTTTTGGTAAGTTTTTTTAACTTAACTAGCCGAAAAGGATAAAAATTAGTGAGCAATTTTTTTTTTGGCCAAAAATTACTATGTATAAAAAGTGTTGACAAATTTGTTTGGACTGTCCCCGTTTTAGGGTTAGGGGTAGGTATATGGATAAGGTTAAATTTTGGATTTATTAGTTCTTCCAAAACAAGTATCCTTCCATATGTAGGAATTTTAATGATTTTGATAGTAAAATGTCAATATTATAACATTGATATAAAAACTTTTATGTGCAGTGCAATAAAATACCTAAATTTTGAAAATTTTAAAATTTTGTACATTTTCACCCAAAATTTTGAAATCATACAATTTAGTACTATGGACAATAGTTAATTGGACTAATCTAGTCATTTCAGCCTATGTACCAGTAACTGAAGTAAACTTAATCGTCAGCCTATGGGTTTTTGTATATTTAATCACTGTTTTTTATATTTGCTAAATTTTTTAATAATTATTTCCCCTTTTTCCAATTTTACTACTTTTTTTTTTTATTTTTTTTCAATTTTTTTAATGTTATTTCACTCCTTTTTTTTCTCACGTTTTTTAATATTTATGGCTTTTTATACGTTTGCTATCAATTTTATGTTGTTAATTGCAATATAAAATTTTTTTCTATTTTTTAAACATTCATCAATTTTTTTATTTATATTTTATCGCTTTCTATATATTTAATCACTTTTTTAATATTTTATTCGCTTTTTTTAATTTTAATAATTTTATTATTTTTATCACTTTTTTAAAATTTTAATCGCTTTTTTTAATGTCCAAACGCTTTTTTCACTTTTCCAAACGCTTTTTTTTTTTGTTTTCCAAACGCTTATTTTACTTTTTTTTGCTTTTTTTATTTTTTCATATTTAATAATATTTTTAATATTTGATCGCTTTTCAAATTTTTTTTTGAACTTTCCCAATTAGTAATCCTATGTTTTCTAATCTTAATCATTTTTTTAAACCATTTTTTTATTTTTAATCACTTTTTCTTATTTTTAATAGATTTTTTTTATTATTTTATCGCTTTTTTTAGGTTTATCGCTTTTGTATTTTTTTCAAACGCTTTTTTGTTTTTTTAATCGCCTTTTTTTAATAAAATTTTTACAATTTTTGTTTGTAACTGATTTTCTATTTAATCATTTTTTTATTTATTGCAATTTATAATTATTTATCAATTTTTCATCTTTTATTAGCTTCTTAAAAAAATTTCCGTATCAGGTTTTTAATATTTTATCACTTTTTTAAATATTTATTCCCTTCTTTTATAATAGTATCGCTTTTTTTATTATGTAATCGCTTTTTTCTAAAATTTTATCTCTTTTTTTAGTCCTTTATCGCTTTTGTTTAACAATGATTACTTTTTAATTTTTTATCTAATTTTTTATTACATTGATAAGTCTAGTTACCGTTTTTCCAAAATACCCTAACAGACTTTATGTTTCTCTCACTTCATACATATACATTCCCCCGAAATATAAACTATCCAAAATATTTATCAGTAAATTTATCATTTAAAATGTACAAAAAATATTTTATTAAGTATATTATTCAGCAATTAATATTTTTTTCCACAGATAATTTTTTAAAATTTTATCACTTTTTTATTGCTTTTTTTATATATTTTTTATTTTTTTAGTTTAATCACTTTTTTGGAAAATATTTCAATTTCTTAATTTTTTATATCTTTCTTTTATTTAATCATTTTTTAAAATTATTTATTACATTTTATAATTATTTATCACTTTTTTTTTGTTTTTAATAGCTTTTTAAAAAAAAATTACCAATTTTTTAACATTTATCACTTTTTTAAAAGAAATTTCATTTTTAATTTTTTTTTTACTTTTTAAAAATATTTATTGCATTTTTAATTTTTTTCACTTTTTTTTGTTTTTCCCCTGCCTCACCTGTCACCCCAGTCACACGGTTTGCGTTCTCTCCGCAAACCCAAGATTAACGGTTAAGATCGAGGGGGATGGGTACCCCTTTTTTTTTGTGGGTATTGTAGAAAGTTCAAAAGGATCCGACCGACGTTGCCCCGTCTTCTCTCTCTTCTTGAGTTTTAGCAGAGAAGTAGTGTAATATATTTGCTGCAACTGCAATTAATGGCTAAAACAGGGGTCGTCTCTGTATTTGGACCTCAGTTCTGTACTTCTCTGCCCGTTGATCTTACGATTTTCGGAACAAAGGGTACGTTCACCGTCAGCGACACCAACACCCACACCGTTAAGTTTCGAGTTACCAAAATCAAGTCAAATGAAATGCGAGCTCTGAGTGATGCCGCCGGAAACCCGATTGCTACTCTGCGCGAAAAGGTACACAATTATTTTTCACTTTTCTTTCCAGATGTTTCTGTTTCCTTTCCATATACTATACTATACACTATACTGATGTTCTTCAAATTACAATAATAATCCTCATGTTGTGATGCGGACTACATACAGTACTGGAGTTTTCATCGCAGATGGGAAGTGTTCAGAGGAGATAGCAAGAAGAAGAAAGATAAACTTTTCTCAGTTAGGACGCCTTCCATTTTCAAATTCAGGCTCAAGTATCATGTCTTCTTGGCCAGTAACCGGGCCGAGAAGGTTTGCGACTTCAAGGTAAAGGGGAAATGGAAGAAAAAAAGCCTCTGCATTTGTGCTGGACATCAATCTTCCACGATTCTTTCCCGGGTACCGACATAAAATTAATTTTTCAATATTTTCCTTGTTTATAATCAGTTTGATTGATGGAAGATATATACTTAATTATTTTGTAATTAACTAGTAAAATTAATGGATTAATTGATATATATGCATCCAGGTTTGCAATAAAAACCCAAAAGCTAAAAGCTATGATGAGTTGGGGGTAGCGGTGGAAGCAAACACGAATCAAGCTTTTGTGGTCGCCGTGATTATGATCCTTGATGCTATATACGAAATAGATCTACCTGCGAAGGATAATGGAGCTGCAATGGCTGAAACTTTTCTCTAGAAAATAAATTGTAGGTTTAGAAAGACATATAAACTTTTCTAGAAAAAAAATTTTATGGGTAAAATACTAATTGAGATAAGCACTAATTGAGTTAGACCCGATTAGTGATACTTAAGTATTTTCAAAACAATACAAAATACTAATCTCTCACTCACAATTTCCTTCCAAAACAAGCATATTTTACTTTGCCTTTTGTTGACAGGTGAGGAACTTGAGGTCATTTAGAGAGAACTCCAACTCAAATTCGTGGGTTCCCTATCTTTTGTTTCCGGTCCAATTTCGCCACCAAAACAATTCTTCGCCACCAAAACTGTGGATCGAGTTTAGACGTTCGCGACAATATGCCTCATCCTTTATGGGGCCCGTAACAAATTTGTAGGGCGCGTTTCTTAGTCTTTTGCTGGTCCCACATGCAACTTGTGACTTAATCCTAAGCGCCACACGGAAACAGAGCAGGTCAAGCTAGAAATCAAAGAGAACGGGATTATATGGCTCAATTGCATCTTCCAACACTTGCTGTTCTCTCGTCTTCTCGTTTTGTCATTTCTTCAATGTTAGTTTGAGCTCATCTCTCAATATGCCTCCAAATGCAAAATCTTCTTCTTCTCCTCATGATCGTTGTTTTGCAGTACCTCTACGCATCTCATTGTTGTTCTTGATGGCGACAACGACGACCCCTGGAGATGTCACAGATATAAGCTGCCTGAAAACCATATGGGAGTCCCTTGAAGATCCTTTCGATTCCTTTAAATCTTCTTGGAACTTCAACAATGGCACGGAAGGTTTCATCTGCAGCTTTACCGGAATCGATTGCTGGCACCCGAACGAGAACAGAGTGATGAACATTCGTCTCAACAACAGGGGACTGAAGGGCAAGTTTCCTCTTGGCCTTGAGAATTGTACCAGTTTGACGGGCTTGGATCTTTCTTCTAAGAACCTCTCTGGGCCCATCCCCTCCAACGTCTCGAAATTCGTCCCGTACGTAACCACTCTTGATCTTTCATCCAACCGTTTCTCCGGTGAAATCCCACCAAGATTTGCGAATTGCAGGTTTCTAAACGTTCTCAAGCTGGACAATAACCGGCTCTCGGGTACCAGATCGGCCTCTGTCAGCGGTTGAAGAGGTTTAGTGTTGCCGACAATCTTCTAACGGGGCCTCTTCCCGGTTTTCTGACCGCCAATTTTTCGAATGAGAGCTATGCTAATAATCCGGGTCTTTGTGGGTATCCTCTGGAGCCCTGCCTTGAAAGGGCACCCAAGCTCATGGGGTCATTCAAGAATGGGTTGATGGTTGGTTTTGTGGCGTTCGCTGCTTCAGTTATGACGATCAGTGTTTCATCCCCCCTGCCATCGGTGTTGGCCCTGTTAAGTTTGCTCAAGAAACCAGAAAACCAGAAAATAGCAAGCACGAGGTACGTACTGATGTAGCTTTTCGTATCTGTTACTAGTACAGTATTATATTAAATGAATGCTTGTACGTAAGTACAGTTTGCTTAGCGAACAAAGAAAGAGGAGCGATCAGGATCAGGCGGGCGATGTGAGCAGCACAAGCAACGGCCTGTTCCCCGAGCTTTTACACGAAAACAGCAAAGAGGTAATTTGCACGCTTCTGTCTTCCTTTCACTAGTTAAATACTAGCGAATAATGATCTCTATTCTTCATCCTTTTTCTGAAACTGCAAATAAAAGAATAGCATTGCCGACCCAGGTGAAGCTGGCTTGTAACCAAATGGCATTGAAGTAACTCAACTGCCAAGTAACACGTACCACACTCTGTACTAACGGGAGGTTGGTTTTTTCTCAGACTCGTATGCTGGTAGAATTGGTTTCCAAGATGAGCTACGTAGATCTCTGTGAGGCAACAAGCAACTTCTGTGATGAAAATCTTGTTGGGTTTGGAAGAATGGGGATGACCTACAAGGCAATTCTGACCAATGGATGGGAAATTGCTGTAAAGAGAATGTGCAGAACTTCGCATTTTGAGGATCACTTTGTCACTGAATTGAAGACGCTGGGAAGATTGCGGCATCAGAACTTGGTCCCTTTGCTTGGATTCTGCATTGAGTCAGAGGAAAGGCTTCTGGTCTACAAGTACATGTCCAGTGGCACTCTCTATGATTTGCTACACCCTGCCGGTGATCAAACAAAACTCGTTCCTTGGCCTTTGAGGGTCAAGATAGCCATTGGCATCGCGAGAGGTCTGCTTTGGCTTCACCATAGCTGCAGTCCCCGGATAGCACATCTTGACATCTCCGCAAAATGCATCTTGCTAGATCAGGATTTCGAGCCAAAGATATCAAATTTTGGAGAGGCAGTGCTCCTGAGGTCGGATGGCACAGAGTCAACCTGGAGTTTCTCTTTGCAGAGCGAGTTTTGGAAATCTAGTTTGATTAAGGAGGATGTTTACCGCTTTGGAATTCTGCTTCTTGAGCTCCTTACAGGGAAGGATTCTACCAGACAAACAAATTTCTCAAGCAGTGGCCATAACAATCTTGATCAATGGGTTACGGATCTGTCCACTGGTTCTGATTTCCTCCATGTCATTGACAAGTCTTTGCTGGGGCAAGGATTTGATCTTGATATATTACAGATCCTCACCGTCGCGTACGACTGTGCGAATCCATTTCAAGATCGCAGGCCAACCATGGTGGAAGTGTACGAAACAATCAGGGCAGTTGGGAAGTGATATGGCCTTCAAGTGGGAAACCAATGCATGGAAACCGAGATAAAAGAGATGGAAGAAGGTTATTGAAACAGCAGGTATAATAATGCAGCACTCTGAAGTTTTATTGATTGTTGAAAATCTTATTCCTATTTTTCTTTACAGCATGAATTTGCACTAATGTTATGTATCCATAAATATATATAAAAGAGCTCTCTTTATGATCTTCTATGGCTCTCGAGCCTTCAAACTATTGAAAGGAAGAATATTTTATCCTCTGCTGGAACTTCTTGCTTCATTATTTTTTCATATCTTCATTTCTTTCTTTTTGTTATCTTGATTCAGTTCCCAGATGCTACTGATCACTTATCCGAACTCAATCTGATTCATCATTTTAGGCCTCAACACCGTTACAGTCGAAATAAGGAAAATAAAATTAATGAATCAAATTAATCTAAATCAACAATTTTTAAATTTAAATAGTGATTAATTTTTACAATTGTTTCTTAACTCGTTTTTTTTTTCTTTAAAAAAAAAATTCTTATGTATTGTTAATGTGGAGTTGGCCGGTGATGAGTATGAGGTTGTAGGAAGGATTCATTCCTATCCTCGTCTGAGTAGTATACATGCACTACCAAAAATGCAGGGTCCGTCTAGGGGTACATGCAGAGCTTATAAGGTCTGCGAAACAAAACAATCTGCCCGTCACATGTTTTTTCATTTAACACATTTCACTTTTCTTTTCTCATCTTTCGTTTCTTTACTCAGAATCCCTAATCTACAGCGTGCCTTCCATCTTCAAACACTCGTAAAGCTTGAATTTACTTCTAGATTAGTGTCCAACAGTTCTATTACTCCCATCACCTGAGCCATGAGCCCGTGATTAGTTGTTGTTCTCGTTTTTCTTCAACTTTTGGTCATCGCCCATCGACAGATGAGGCTTGCTAGTTGATTTGGTGTGCTCGATCTTCAAATGGTCCATGCTGAAATCATCGATCAAATAAATAGATTCTTGTGCATCTTGATCTGGCTTCCTTTCTCCACTTCGACTCTGCCTACTTCGATGTGTTACAATCTGACAACGATTTGAGAAGCTTAGAGATTCAACCAATGGCTTCCAGAGTGAGGTGTCGTCCTCCGGATCCTGATGCCATTTCGCCTTTTTCTCATCGGAATCACGCTTGTTGATCCTTTTCTCTGTGAGATCTAGAAACTTGCGGAAAGTGAGCGCTTCTCTCTCTCTCTTCAGGCAACAATGGTATCTTCCTCTTTGAGCTTCCTCTACTTTCCTTCAAAGCTGCTTTTCATCATGACGGCAGATACCAAAATCCCCAGCGCCTACACCAGTGGACTTTGGCAGAACGCATACGCCACCTTCTATGGTGTCAGCAACGCTTCCTGATGAAGGGCCTGGGTGCATTTCCGATGGCTAGTGCTGGTGCCGTGGGTATTCGGAGAGGGGAGCAAATTTGGGTCAATTTGGGAAAATTGGAGAAGATGATGGTATGATTATTAGATTTCGAAGCTTTAAAGTTTTTTTGGCAAATAGGAAAAATTTTAAGGGGTTAAACTAACATTTATCCCCATAATTATGTGCTAACACGCCATCTTTCATCCAAAATAATAAATTCTGTCTAAAATGGAACATTTTAACTATGTTGAGGGGGGCACAATGAACAAAATGAAAGTTTGGATTAGAATATGAACATAATTAAAAGGTTAAAACAGGCACATGTAATTAAGCCTGGTTTGTCAATTCATAATTAGGTGGTCTATTTTGGTTTTTATAGCCTAGTTTTAAAAAATATATTTTTAAGTGTTGGTATCCGAATTATCAAATGAGATCCTTGAAATCTTAGCGATGTATTGTCTACGACCAAAGACAACTTTAAAAAACCAGAGATTGTATGTTTGGAGATGATCCTCTAATATTTAAGTCAATATTGGCTTGGGAGAAGAGAAAATCTAGTGAAAATTGTAGCAAGAAGATAAAATGTACTTTATCCTTTCTTTTGGTAGGCCTCTTGTACGAGTTAAGATGTTGCCATTAAAGAGGAAACCCCTTCCATTGCATGATTAACTATGTGATCATGGGGATCTTCCTTAACATAAATCACCCACAGCTACCTGTCAACCCATTAGCTTTCTAGTCGATGAACGACATTACAAATGGGTTGTCTAATCACCAAATCGAGGACCATTCCATGGATTGGGTCTAGTGTGATTCTAATTTATCCGCAATAGGCCTTCTGATCAACAGGCTAAAGTCCAATAGAGTATCAAGTATTTTTTATATAAGATAAATGATAAATAATAGTGAATAAAAAAGTTATCTTTACCTCTTTGAAAAATGGATTGAATATATTGGACTTGCCCTAAAAAGAACGAAGAACAAATATTTATGAATGAGTGGAGTAAGTGAAATTGGACCAAACAAAACATATTAAATTATATACTCAATTTGTTCGATATCGGATGAATCATTTTTTGGACAGAAAGATTAATATGTGTGTAACTTATATTATTCTTTCTATTTTTTTTTCCTAAAATTTAAATTTAGAAATTCATTTAGGGTTTTGTGTACCAAGAGTTTCAATGAATATTAAAATAAGAAAATATTCTTCTTTGAATTTTGTGTCATAAGGGTTCAAATGAGAATACTAAGATAAATTGGATGTTAAAAATTTTCTAAAATAAGAAATAAGTCAACTTATTTAGGACAACCTAAAAGAGAAATATGATTTATCATTTTTTATATTTTAATATACGCCATATTTTAGATATAGGTATGAAAACTAAAGGATGAATAGGGTAAGAACAAGTGAAAATTGTAAATACGTACTCCTTTCATGAAAAAAAAAAAACAAAAGGAAAAACCATAATTTCCTGTTGTTAAAAAAAAATTTGAATTGTTTCTACTTATTGAAAATTTTTAACATCTAATTTATCTTATACCATGATTTAAACTCATATTATAGAAACTAATGATGAATACTCAGAAGTGTATTGTTATTAAAGATTTGAGCAATTTTTTCACCAGGTTACTACTCATTGCATATTTACTATTCATATACATATTTATTGTTTATTATTCATATACATATTTACTGTTCATCGTATTTCACTGTTCATATGGTGGTTCATATGGTGGCTACTATTCATATGCATTTATATGCATATTTACTATTTATACGCGGTTCACTATTGACCTATATTAAATAATTATTTTTTTATGTAGGTGAATAAAATCATCACTTGGTGATCCTTCATGAGAAAAATAATATTTAGAGCTGTAGATGTCGGAATTGATTAATTCAAATTTTATCTGAAAGTCAACACATAGATCTTTAACTCTGCTCCATTTCAAGAGCTAGTTTTGATCGTTTTTGTTGCCGAAATCTAATTATAGATGAGACCATTTGTTTTTCCTTATGCTAAAGAGCAATTTTGATAGAAAAATCATAACTTGAGCTACAGACACCCGATTTGAATGAGCAAGCTGTTGTTTCAAAGCTAAGAAAGAGATTTGCAAATCTCATATTATGAGGAAGAGCTAAATCAAAGTACATGGTGGTCCAAAAATTAAAAGAAGTCACAACCCGCTTTTGTTGATTTGTATTTTCCCACCTCGACTATTCTAGCCTATCATTTCCTATTTCACCCACCCCAAAACTCTATAAATAAGCACCTTGGGGGGAGGATGAATTTAGGCTTGTCTTTAGGCCATTTTCATGTTTTTGTATCAATATTATCTTTTCTTCTTTGGTTTTTTCCTTGTTTTAAACACCGAAGCTCTGCCCAAGTGTTTTCTTCTTGTTCTTTATTTGATCTTCCAATCCATATTCATTTCATCTTTTTATATGTTGTTTACTTTTATCATGGCTAACTAATCTTTTTTTTGCTAAGGTGAAAGGGTGAAACTTTTGGTATAAAGGTTATAATTGATTTAAATGGATTGTAAAAGTAACGGTATTTACTTTCTTAATCAATTTAACCACCTTCCTTATTAAATGAGAGTCTTGATTCATCATAGTCGAATCATTGGCACAAATGCTACTTGATTCCCTCCATAGAACATGGCTCTGCCGGCTATGTAGGAATCTTGAGTTATTATGAACAAATGTTGGTATTATGGATACTTGAACCCATTTAAATGTGTTGGCATTATAAGATCAATGAAAACTAATATTAACTCATGCATAATGTTTTTTGGAATTTGATTACTAAATTCTCCGATTGGGACCTCCTTTATGTGTGGATCCCAGTTGAGTGACATGATGGGCTAAAATTAATCATAACCGATATACTAAAAGTGGATTTCCCTAACCTTAGCTATTTTTTTTGAAATTGAGTTTTAAACAAAATTGGTCACACCTTTCACTAAAACTTTCTTTTATATAAATCTATAATTTGTATTTCTTAATTCACTTCTCTGTGGTTCAACACTTGGATTCCCGAGATTTTATTACTTGCGACAACCTACACTTGGGTTACAACTGCTAAAGGTGCAGTAAGTTTTTGGCGCCTTTGTCAGGGAAATAAAATTAGAGTACAAGTTCATTTTCTTTTCATTTTATCCTTCTTTATTTTGTTTTATTTTTTTTGTTTCATCTTATAGAAGGCTAAGCCTCCTATCTATTGTTATTCTTTCTATGGAAGGCCGAGTCTCTTACCTTTTATTTTCTATTCATCTTGCTTTATTTATTTGTTTATTATTATTGTTGAATGGAAGGCTAAGCCTTTTACATATTCTATCCACGATTTTAACTATGTATTTCTCTACATAATGGCCAAGACTGACCTAAGATACTTAGAGAACACATGAACCTTATAAGAAATAGCACACCATCATGTTTAATTTTCTGTGCTGATGCATGTCACTTCAACTTCAAGCCAGGTATCTTTCAACTTTTACCAACTTTTCATGGCTTTGATTATGAAAATACATAATTGCATTTGAGGGAATTTGAGGATGTCTGTCACATATATAATAACCAAAACTGTAGCATGAACACCATTAGACTTAAGCTTTTTCCTTTTTTAAAAGATAAGGCTAAAATGTGACTACAAAATCTTAGGTCAAGCTCCATTAATTTATGGGATGAATTGCAACAATAATTTTTGAAAATTTCTTTTCCTAGCCACAGAAGAAATTTTTTCAAAAAGCAAATAACCACATTCATACAAAAACTAGTAGAAAATGTTAACCATTGTTAGGATAGATATAAGGATTTACTTAACATATGCCCACATCATGGTTTTGAAATATGGAGAATAGTCTCACATTTTTGTGAAGGTTTGACACCTAGGGAAAGGTAAATGGTGGAGTTGATGTGCAATGGAGCATTTGAGGATAAAAATCCTGATGAGAAAATGAATTACCTAGAATTACTTAGACTTGCTAGCAGAAAATGTACAGAATTGGGACACTGCTGGTACCTATGAGGCCCTAGGTAAGACTTAATCTCATGCATCTAGTGGAGGCATATACCATCTTAAAAAAGATAATGACTTCCAAGAAAAATTTGTATCTCTAGCTAGAAACGTTAAGACTTTAGAAATGAAGAAAGTTGGTCAATTAAAATTTGTTGAAGAAGTTATTTATCACATTTATGAGACCAATGACCATTCTCCTAGTAATTGCCTAACCTTGCCTTCTTTCAAAAAATGTCTCCATGAACAAGTCAATACTTTGAACAACTTCAAGAGGTCAACCCAAAATCCATACTCGCAAACCTACATTTCTAATTGGAGAAATCATCCGAACTTCAGTTGGAGCAGTGATAATCATGCTTAATCATCATAACTACTTTTGTACACCCAACAGAATTTTCAACAATCTCAAGGGTATGTACCTTATGTTTTTTATTTTAAGAAAAATCTTGAAGATGCATTGCATTCATTCATTGAGAAGCAAGAATCTATCAATGATCAAACAAGTCAAACAATGATTGATTTGAAAGATACTTATGCAAAATTTACATCTGCACTCAACATTCAAGGGGAAGGGCAACTTCCTTCTCAACCACAATTGAATCCCAAAGTTCAAACAATAGATCAAGTGAAATCAATCATTACACTCTGCAGCGTTAAGGTTGTTGAAAAATTCATTCCTTATCCTTGCGAAAGAGACGATGAGTCAACTTCTAAGAGTAAAGAATGGGTTGAGCCTATACCAAGCGAAGAACAAATTGAATCTCTGCCGACACCTCAATTTCCTCAGACATTAATCGTTCATAAGAAGGTGAATTAGAATCCTGAAATTCTTGATATTTTCAAGTAGGTAAAGATCAATATTCCCTTGTTGGATGTAATTAAACAGGTACTTTCCTATGCCAATTTTTTTAAGGATTTGTGCACTGTTAAGAGAAAATTGAATGTGAAAAAGAAAACCTTTTTAGCCGAGCAAGTAAGTTCTATTATTCAAAACAATACTGCTTTGAAATACAAAGATCCTGGTTATCTAACAATTTCATGTTTTATTAGAGAACAAAAAATTAAGCAAACATTACTTGATCTCGGGGCTAGTGTAAACTTACTTCCATATTCATTTACCAAAAATTAAATCTGGGTGAGTTAAAACCAACTGAAGTAACTCTTTTACTTGCTAACAGATCAGTGAAAGTGCCCAGAGGAGTTGTTGAAGATGTGTTAGTTCAAGTTGATGAATTTATATATCTTGTGGATTTTATTATTTTCGACACACCGTCAGTGGAAATTAAAAATTAAATATCAATTATTTTGAAACGTCCATTTTTAGCAACTTCTAATGCTTTGATTAATTGCAAGAATGGATTGATGAAGCTGACGTTTGGAAATATGACATTGGAGCTAAATGTTTTCAACTTACTTAAGCAGCCACCTGAGAAGGAAGATGAAAGTAAGGAAGTTTGGATCATTGACATTATTATAAAAAATCACATCGAAGAATGGAGTATCTCTAATCATCTGAAAAATTGTCTGGTTAATTCATTTGAATCGATTATGCAAATGGATCAGGATACATCTAACATATGTGCATTGTTTAATTCTTCACAGGTAGAAGGAAATACATGTTGAAAAATAAAAGTTAATGAGCAAAATAAAATCCGCAAAATAGAGTTAAAGCCCTTATCCAAAGAATTGAAGTACCTAATGTCAAAGAAAAATGTTAAATTAAGGCTGATACACTGGATCCTTTTACTTGAAGAGTTCAACATTTTGATCAAGGTTAAGAAAGGCACTGAAAATATTGTCGCTGACCATTTGTCAAGGCTGATAATAGATTCATCAATTGAGGCTACACCCATAAATGATTATTTTTCTGATAAATTTTTATTCTTTGTCACTACAGTACCTTGGTTTGTTAATATCGTCAATTTTTTTTAGTGATAGGACGGATGCTAGCTCATTGGAGTGCCTAAGAAAAGAAGAAAATTTTACATGAGGTAAAAAAATTTTACTGGGATGACTTTTATCTTTTTAAATACTTCTCTGATTAGATATTCTAGAAATGTATACCCTAGGGTGAGGTAAAAAGTGTCATTGAATTTTTTCATTCAGAAACATGCAAGGGGCATTTTTTGTCAAAGGAAACAACTATAAAGATGTTGCAGTATGGATTTTACTGGTCCTCTTTGTTCAAAGACGCATATGCATTTTGCAAAGCCTTTGAAAATTGTCAAAAATTAGGATCCATTTCTTTCCAATTAAGTGGCGGATACGGTACTTTATGACTCTCAAGTCGGTTATTTTAGTTTCCCATAATAACTGATTTTTTCTCTCTTCTCTCAATTTATTCTAAAAAAAGGATTCTGCTATTTCTACATTGTGAAAATACGTTCCTTTTCTCCTAATGAATGTTCTTAAAATGATTTACCAAGCTAGATATGAAAGATTAAGAATTTTGATGCACAAGGACATTTTTGAAGATGTATGTTGGTTAATTGAAGCTAAAGTTCATTTGGTCAGTGAAATCCCATATGCATTCGTGTCTCACATGCCTGACTTAGGCAAAAGCTCTTATACCAAAAAGTGAAGGGTAAAAAAGTTACAAATCTGTAACAAATGTGGTTGATGGACTTGTAATACTAAATGTTATTCTTTAGGAATGGTGTCTGATAATTGAGAAGATAAAATACATTTATTTAAGAATGGCCTGAGTAAGGATTCTTTGGATGATATTTGATTGAATCTTGAAATGCATTCTTGTGGATTAGTGCAAATTGATTT
Source organism: Aquilaria sinensis (assembly GCA_005392925.1). Taxonomy (NCBI): domain Eukaryota; kingdom Viridiplantae; phylum Streptophyta; class Magnoliopsida; order Malvales; family Thymelaeaceae; genus Aquilaria; species Aquilaria sinensis. The sequence goes on from SMDT01001409.1 coordinate 23,644, forward strand.
TTGGGAGCACGATTGTTGAAGAATTAGTAATTAAAAATTTGCAAAAGTGTTTAATGCAAATGCTTTGTAATTCTGATGCCTTTATTGCCCTACCAAGAGAGTTTTGTACATTGGGGGAAAATTTTCAAATTGCTTCCATGACCCAACTTAATATGCACCAGAAACACATTGGCTTGTTGAATGTTAACACTTTCTTTGCAGGTTTGTTATCTTTTATAGATCAAGCTGCACAGGAGAAATTTATCTCAAAGACGACATGATGGATCTTAGTATCCACATCAACTGTTGAAGAATTGTAGATAAAATACAAGCTTTTGTTCCTAAACCAGACCCAGTAGTAATTCAGAGTGATTGGACACGACAGTCCTTCCTAATCAGTTTAATCCCATAAGTATCATTTACCTTGCTTGTAATTTTATTTTTGTTAATAAGTGATGAAGCACTGTGGAAGAGAGCAATTTGGACCTTTGGATCTATTTGTAGTATCTTGTCTTTTAGTTTTATTGTTAGCATTTTCTTTATTTTGGTTATTTAAGGGTTTTCATTTTCAATAACTACAATTTAAGGTAATTTCTTCTTCACTTTACCTATCTATATTTTGATATGGGGGCCAATGTCTTAATCTGGTTAGGGGGAAGGGATAGTTGACAAGTGATTTTTTCTTAGTATAGTTTCTTTCATGCTGATATTAAAACCATTGGACAAAGTGCTTAATGTAGGATGACTGAGTAATGGGTAATTTTACTCTTGAAACGCATCCTATTAGGCATGCTAGTCATAACATTTTGGGGTAGCTAGGTTTTAACCCTATTTGAATGACATATCTCACAAGTAATCTATATTTTTTATATTGAAAAGAAAATATTAGATGAAACCTGAATATTGATTCCCTATATCCCTTCACTTGCATACATTGTTAGTTTCATTGTGGAAGTGCTATTGTTAAATTTTTTTTCCAAGTTCATTTATCCTGTTTGCATGCATAAATAGTTACACGTAAGAACATTTAGCATGAATTTAGGTTGTTTATTTGCATTTAGGAAACAAACTCATGGAAATATCATCATTGGATATATACTTTGTGAACTTGAAATAATTGTTAATTTTTTAAAGTAGTCAAAGTATGCTGTTTGTTACCTAAGGAAAATAACTAACTAGGTGAGCATTTTTGTGCCCTTAGTGTTTATTAGGATGAGAGAATTTCTTTATTAAGAGTGCTTACTTTGTGTTTTGAGCTAGACCTTGTTTAGATGGATGATCTTAAGGACCCATGCAACCTCATTTTTTGCATGTAAATTTAAGGAAGAAGATGGCATTTTAGGGATAACCACTCACCAAAAGGCTAACCTTGTACATTATCCCTTAGTGAACCTCTTTGAGTCTTATAGCCTAATTCTTTGTTTGAACCCTATATGTTTAACAACTTCCACTTCATTTGATCCTTTATTGTCCTTAGAACTAGTAATGCTTATGTGATTATGGACATTAGAGAATTAAAATGAATGTGTTGTTTTCAATGAAACAAAGAATAAATGTGTAAGTATACTTTCGGATATGTTGGGTTACCTTTTGTTAAAATTGTCATAGTGGAAAATTTGGGGTGAGTTAAGCTTGGATCCAAAAAATAGAGTGTATATCATTAGACGGTTGAGTTTTAAACAAATTTTGATTTTTTATTTATAGTAGAAAAAGACAAAAGCGAAACTATAAGGAAAAGCCCTCGCAAAATAAAGTAAAAAAAATAAAAATAAAAAAAGACTATTTCGTTTCATAATACTTGGCGTCTTTTTCTTTTATGGCTATCTCAATAAAAAAAAGTTAGTCTCTTTCCTTTTCAAGTAAAATTATATATGCTTATACCCATGTAGTATCCATAATAAAGTAAAGATAAAAGATATTTTCTTTTACCTTTTTCTGACAGATAAACGTATAATCATGGGGGAAAATACAACTTCAGCCTTACTATTTGTGCAAGTCTAATGGGCCAACCATTTTGAAACGAATAGAGTTAAAAAAGAAAAAGAAAAAAAAGTGTTAAATTTAATAAGTTTAAAACTCAACCATATTTGTTTTCTAAACTCATGTGTGGATAGGGAATTGTGTTTTGGAGAGGACTTAGAGGCTAGAGTTGATTTGGGAAACTTTGGGTATTTAGTGTTTTAGATGTCCGTATTTATTATTAATTGCATTGCTAGTTCTCTTCAACTCCACTATCAAAAAGCCTCAATCCAATTCCTGTTTTCACCAAACCCAGCCCCATTATAACCTTATATAAAGACCATTAGACTTACATTTACATGCATTTCTATTTGGGAATTTACTGAGAGTGAAGTTGGAGCCCCTTGCAAGCTCCAAATTGAGAAATACAAAGTAAGTTGTTTACAAACTCACCTTAAAATAAATGCAAATACTTAGAAAGTGATCATCTACCTTTGGTAACAATGACTTACCTTTTCTCCTTTCATTAATTACTTTCAAGTCAAGTTTACAAGTGTTATATATTCATAGCATGGTGTGATGTGAGTTGTTAGATTATGTGTGTTATTTATTTTTCTTAGATTTTTTTTAGGTTGCAGTTACTAGAGACTAGCAGGAACCTGGTTGGGGGGTGTGATGAATACTCATAAGTGTATTGCTACTAAGAGTTTAAATCATCATTGTACATTTTGAGTATAATTAATTTCTTTAAGTTGAGCAAATTTTTGACCGAGTTATTATTCATGCTTATTTACTATTCATATACGTATTTATTATTTATATGAAGGCTACTGATCATACGCATATTTACTGTTCATACACAGTTTACTGTTGACCTATATTAAATAATTATTTTTTATGTAGGTGAATAAAATTATCACTTGGCGATCCTTCATGAGAAAAATCATATCTAGAGCTGTAGATGTCAGAATTGATTGATTCTAATTTCAACTGAAAGCCAACATATAGATCTTCAACTTTACTTCATTATGAAAGCTAGTTTGATCATTTTCATTACCTAAATCTGATTATGGATGAGACCATTTGTTCTTCCTTGGGCTGAAGAGCAGTTTCAGTAGAAAAACAATAACTTAAGCTACAGATGTATGATTTGATTGAGCAAGCTATCATTTCAAAACTAAGAAAGAGAATAACAAATCTCATACTTTGAAGAAGAGCTAGATCAAAGTGCATGGTGGTCCAAAAATTAAAAGAAGTCACAGCCTGCCTTTGTTGATTTGTATTTACCTAGCTTGACTATTTTAACCTACCATTTACTATTTCACCCACCTCAAAACTCTATAAATAGGCACATTGGGGGGAGCACAAATTCAGGCTTGCCTTTAGGCCATTTTTGTATTTTTGTATGGATATTAGCTTTTCTTTTTTGGTTTTTTTTTGTTTTTAATACCGAAGCTCTGTCCAAGTATTTTCTTCTTGTTCTTCTTCTTGTTTTTTCTTTGATCTTCCAATCTATGTTCATTTCATATTTTTAAATTATTTACTTTTATCATGACTAAGTAATCTTTTTTGTGCTAAAGTGAAATGGTGAAGCTTTGGTATAAATGTTATGACTGATTTAAACGGATTTCAAAGCTAATGGTATTTACTTCCTTAATCAATTTAACCACTCTCCTTGTTAAGTGGGAGTCTTGGTTCATCATAGTTGAATCATTGGCAAAAAAGCTGTTTGATTTCCTCCATAAAACATGGCTCTACCGGCTATATAGGAATCTTAAGTTATTATGGGCAAAGGTTGGTATGATGGATGCTTGAACCTATTTACATGTGTTGGCGTTATAAGATCAATGAAGACTAATATTAACTCATGCCTAATGTTTTTTGGAATTTGATTACTAAATTCCACGATTTGGACCTCTTCTATATGTAGATCCCAGTTAAGTGGCATGATGAGCCAAAATTAATCATAACCGATATACTAAAAGTGGATTATCCTAATCTTAGCTATTTTCTTGAAATTGATTTTTTAAACAAAATTGTTCACGCCTTTCACCAAAACTTTCTTTGATACAAATCTGTAATTTGTATTTCTTAATTCACTTTCCTGTGGTTCGACACTCAAACTCCCGAGATTTTATTACTTGCGACCATCTATACTTGAGCTACAACAACTGAAATGCAGCATCTAACAATTTTTTTTATTTTTTGTATTCATTTAAATTCTCACTACATAAGAAATTCTATTTAAATTTTTAGTTTTAGGCATATACTTAATCTGTTCAAGGTGGAAGGAGTATGTTATAGGTAAATTTTTAACCACCCAAACAATGATGTTCAAACTTTGGAGTAGGCTTGAATTAGGGATGTCAACGGGTAGGGTTTAGGCCGGGTATAACTATTCCCAAACCCTCTCATCAATTAATCAAATTTGGATAGACGGGTACTACCCACATGCCTATTTTAAGATATATGTTTGACTTTTTTAGGTATTTTTTTTATATACTTACATATATTTTCAAAAGAATGCGTATATACACAATTAATTAATTCTTAAAAAATATTAAACTAAAGTAATATAAAATAATTTATGTTAAATTATAATTTTATTTTTAAAATAAAATCATATTTTAAATATAAATATAATAATTTAATAGGGGTACGGGCATGGTTGGGTAGAATAAGTTAAACTCATACATTCCACATAGCTTTAAGAGTATGGTAGGCTTTGGGTTTGGATAACTGGATTCAAGGTACTTACAATCGGGTAGGATAGTTTTTGACATCTGTAGCTCGAATTGTTGGATTAACCATTGTAAAGAGATGGCACAAGGGGGAGGCTCACTTTGGTGGGTAGAGGAGTGGCTTTTGGTCTTGACCTTTCCATCAACTTTCCACCTTTCGCGTACTTTTATAGGACCATTCTACAATGCCCCCAAGGAAAGGGAGGTAACAATACCCAACTCGATTAGAACCATTAGATTTTCCTAAATCAACCTCAGCCGTTTGATGCACCACTTGTAACTGGCTGAACAAGTTAATAAGAGGGAAAGGTGAATTTTTTTAGGTTGCCGTTCGGGTCATAACCGGGTCGCGAACTGACCTGGTTGAGATCCAATTTTCTGTTCATCAATTGCAATCATGGGTGACAAATTTGGGCTAGCCGTTGGTGTGGGCCGGTTGAAGCGGCGATGGGAGATACTAAAGCTTCGTCTTTGGACGACGATGGCCAAAGGAATGGTGGTAATAAGTATGCCTTAAATCATTGATTTTGCATTTGTGGCGGTTAACGAAGCTTAAAACAACTACTGAAGGTTCTGGTGGCATGGCGGCAAACGTCAGAAATAGTTGGCAGGGGTTAATCGACGGCGGCGACGGCATTAGTACGGTTGACAGTGGAGGGTGACATAGAGGAAATGCTGAGGTGTTTCCCATAGAATTCATAACAATTTAAGGACTAAAAACATTTTTTCTCTATTTTCAATCAAGTCTTAAAATATTACAGGCTTTGTACCAAACCTTTTATGAATATGTCAATTGTACCCTAAACTTGAAAAGATTTTAGATTTGCCCAAAAGATCTAATAAACTTTTAAGCACCCTAAAGTTGACTTGGTCACCATTTAAATCGATCCTTAAGAACATTTTTTAAAAGAAATGCCACAAAAATGTATGAATGTTATACAAATAAAAAATTCTCGTCCACTCAACTTGATAAGAACATGAAAAATAAAATTTTCCAGAAAAGTAAGTTTAATTAATTGATTTTTTCTTTTATTAAGTTGGGTATGGAAGAGACTTCTTAAAATTGAATACATAAAACTAGATACATAAAACCATAATCAGTCACACTCTGTCACTTTTAAAGTAACCTAAAAATTTGACTGACTCACCTTTTAAATAACCTAAAAATATGAACGACTTATCTTGAAAATACCTAAAATGAAAATAGTCTTTTACATTTCATGATTTTTTTTAATATTTAAAGAGAAGTAAAATTGTTGCAGTGTCCATCACATAAAAAAAAATCAAATTCTTTACTTTAAATATTAACAAAAACATAAAAAAAAATAATTATAGATGATTTGTAAACGTAACTCTTTGATGAGGAAATTATTAATTTTTATTCAAGGTCATAAATCTTAATTTTATAATTAATTTAAGTACCTTAGAGTAAGACTATCTACATATAAATGATGTTTCAAATTTTTAAGACATTTACATATATTCTGTAATACTACAAATAGAGTAGGAAACTAGGATATTTTTTCTAATATTCCAAAAAGCCATTAATCCATAATAATTTTAAGTGTGCCCACATAAAATCATATTCTTAAAACACAACAAACCCTAACCATCAATCATTTTTTTAAATGCTAAAATCCTAAATGCTAAACCCAAAACCCATGTAGTAACCTTAAACCCTAAAATAATCTCTCTACATAACCTAAACTGTAAGACCTAAATCATATCTTTCAAACCACACTACAAGATGGGTGCAAAATAGTGACTAAAATTTGTGGGTGAAAGTTAGTCGCTAGGTGCTTTAGTCACTAAACAATCGAAAGCAAAAATGTGCTCTTTTAGTTATAGCTGATAAGTGACTGAAAATATCAATCAGCCACATAATAGTCACTTTTCAGTTGGAAACTTTTTTATAAATTTAATTGTAGACGCCATTTTGTTGGTTTTTTAGGTATCCAATTTGGCTCAATTGCATTCTCAGTGGCTAAGTTGATTTAGAATTTTTTGGTTTTTAGTGTTTTGGTTTTTTTAGAGTTTAGGATTTATGTATTAAGATTTTTTTTGTTTTAGGGTTTGGAATTTTTTTTAAGGTTTAGGGATATAAAATTAGGATTTAGGGTTTTTATGGGATTAAGGGTATTGTACATAGATTTAGGATTTGAGATTCTTATTTAAGGTTTAGGGTTTGAAATTAGTATAGGGTTAGGGTATTAAGTGAATCAATTTAATATTAGGGTTTGGGGATTTATTTTAGGATTAACTTAGAGCTTTTTATGATGTATGGTTTTAAAAATTTTTTAGGGTTTAGGGATATATATAGAATTAGGATGGTTTAAGGCTATTTAATTAAGTATTAGGATATTGAAATTTAGGATATGGGATTTGCATTTAGAGTTTAAGATTTAGGGTTAATGCTATAAATTAAAGTTTAGGGTTTATGGTTTATGGTTAATGGTAAAAATTAGGTTTAGCATTTAGGGGTTAATTAGGGTTTGTATGTAGGGTTTTGGGTTTAATTAGGGTTTGCATTTATGGTTGGGGTTTAATTAGGCCTTATATATAGGATTAATGGTAGTTAGGGTTAGGGTTTAGGGTTTAATTAATAGGGTTTGTATTCAGGGTTTAGGGTTCAATTAGGGTTTAGGTTTTAATTAGGGTTTATATTTAGGGTTAGGGTGTAATTAGGGTTTAGGGCTTAATTAGGGTTTGTATTTAGGGCTTAGGGTATAATTAGGGTTTGGGGTTTAGTTAGGGTATGTATTTAGGGTTTAGAGTTGAAGATTAATGGTAGCTTGGGTTAGGGTTTAGGTTTAATTAATAAGGTTTGTGTTTAGGGTTTAGGTTTAGTGGTGTTAGGTTTAAGGTTTAGTGTTTGATTAGGGTTTAAGGATAATTAGGGTTTAGGGTTTGTATTTAGGGTTTAGAGTTTAGGATTTATGGTAGTTAGGATTAGGGTTAGGGTTTAGGGTTTAATTACTAAGGTTTGTATTTAGGGTTTAGGGTTATTCGTAGTTGGGTTTAGGGTTTAGGTTTTAATTAAGGTTTAGGGTTTAAGGTTTATGGTTGATAGTTTACGGTTTAATTTGGGTTTTGGTTTTAATTAGGGTTTGTATTAAGTGTTAAGGGTTTAGGGTATGGAATTAGCGTTTGGGGTTTAATTATGGTTTATGATTTAGGGTTTAAGGTTTTTGTATATGTATGTAGTTAGGGTTTGCATATGTTTTAAGGTTTAATTATGATTTAGGATTCAGGATTTAGGGTTTTAGAGTTTGTATTTAGGATTTAGGGATTAGGGTTAATGGTATATAATTAGGTTTAAGATTTACGATTTAAGGATATAGAATTAGGGTCTTAAGGGGTATAGGGTATGTCTTAGGGTTTAATTTAGGGTTTGTATGTTTAAAGTCTAATTAATTATTAAGATATGAGAAGTGTTCTTATGGTTCTTACTTCCCTTTATGGGACGGAGGGAGTATAATTTATTCATTAATTTTAACTTTTGAAATTATGTATATGAAGAAATTTTCATGAACTTATATATAATTATGACTGTACCACATATGAAATTATATTCATGTATGCACACACACATATTTATGATTGTACCATATATATATATATATATATATATGTATATCTATGACAATATAAAGTAAAAACACAGAAAAATGTTGAACATAGTAACTAAATTTTGACTAAACTCATGTATAGGGCGACTACATTCATGGCTTTCGCGACTAAACTTCAACTGCAACCCAACTGAACATCGACTGACAAAGTTCAGTTGTTCCCGTTGCTTCTCTTCTACTTCCATTTTTCTTTACCTAGTTGTCTCTCATCTCTTTCAACCCTCTCACTTTTATTTCACTCTTGTTTCTCACTCTCATCTCCGTCCACTAGTCCACAATGCCTGTTCGTGTTGCTATTCATTCACCTTGTCAGTCCGTCGTCCATCATCTCCAGCCACGTCGTCGTCCGCTTTAGCAGTTTTACACCTTGGTCTCCTCTGCCTCACCCTTGGCCTCAACGCTATCACCTCATTCTCATCTACCTCGCCCTCAGCCTTTTCTGCTTTATTGACCTCTAGATTTGAGTTTTAAACTTTTTGAATTGTGATTTTTTAATTTTGACGTTTTGAATTTTATATTTGGTATGCATGTTGACTTTCATATTAATCTAAATGTATTTTATTTAAATTTTAATTTCATTATTTGAATATTTTGTTATTAATAATAATTTAAATATGATAATATTCATACAAATTTAATGTAACTATAAATTAAATAAAAAATGATATAAATAACCAATTAGATTATATAATATCAATCAAATAACAATTATATTAAAATAAAATATATTATGTTTGAAAAAAATTATTAATGTAGTGAATCCAGTGATTGAGCATGGTAGTCGCTATATTAGCGATTAAAGTAATCAGTTGCAAAATTTATGTGAGCCAATAAGTTTCTTGATTGATTCTTGACTGAAAGTTTCAGTCGCTTATTATAGTTGAGATTTAATCGCAAACAAAGTGTGACTTGGAAAAATATGACTAAAATTCTTAGTCGCGAAATAGTCGCTTCAGGGCAATATCGTAATTGAACTATAACTAAACTGTTAGTTGCAATTTCGAATCTATGTTGTAGTGCCACAACCTAAACCCTAAACCAATTAAAAAAAAACGCTAAACCTTAGACTCAAAATCTAAACACTAACTCTAAACCAATCCCCCCCTAAAACATTAAACCCTAGACTCAAAACCTATACACTAACTCTAAACCCTAAAACCCCAATCCCAAAACCTATACACTAACCCTAAACCTTAAATCATATCTTTAAACCATAACCTAAACCCTAAACCCTAAACCAATCTTTAAGCCATAACCATAACCTTATATCTAACCTTAACCCTAACCTTAAAGGTGCCTAAAGTATGACCGAGTTGTATTGAAGGTAACCTAAAGTGACCTAGTCACCTTAAAGGTACTTAAAGTATGACCAGGTACCATTGAAGGTAACCTAAGAAATTACCAAGTCATGTTAAAAGTACCTAAAGTGTGACTGGGTAACATTGAAAGTAACCTTAAAAGCTGACCAAGTTGCGTTGAAGGAACCTAAAGTGTGACCGGGTCACAATGAACGTTACCTAAATGGTGACCAGGTCACCTTGCAGGTACCTAAAAATGTGACCGGGTCACATTAAAAGTAACCTTAAAAGTTGACCGGGTCACATTAAAGGTATCTAAATTGTGACCGGGTCACATTGAAGGTAATTGAAATGTGATCGGTTCATACTAAAGGTAACCTTAAAATGTGACCAGATCACCTTGAAAATACCTAAAGTGTGACCAAGTCACATTGAAGGTAACATTAAAATATGACCAGGTCGCATTGAAGGTGCCTAAAGTGTGACTGAGTCACATTGAAAGCAACCTTAAAAGGTGACAAGGTCACGTTGAAGGTACCTAAAGTATGACCGGGTCACATTAAAGGTAACCTTAAAAGTTGACCGGGTCACATTGAAGGTACCTAAAGTGTGACTGGGTCACATTGAAGGCAACCTTAAAATGTGACCGAGTCATAATGAAGGTACCTAAAGTGTGACCCGGTCACATTAAAGGTAACCCTCAAAAGTAACCAGGTCACTTTGAAGATACCTAAAGTGTGACCGACTTATATTGAAGGTAACCTTAAAATCTAACTAGGTCACATTAAAAGTACCTAAAGTGTGACGGAGTCACATTGAAAGTAACCTTCGAAGGTGACTGGGTCATAATGAAAGTACCTAAAGTGTAACTGGGTCACATTGAAGGTAAACTTAAAATGTGATCGGGTCACATTGAAGGAACTTAAAGTGTGATCGGGTCACATTGAAGGTAACCTTAAAAGTTGATCAGGTCACTTCTAAGGTACCTAAAGTGTGACCGGGTCACATTGAAAGTAACTTTTAAAGGTGACTGACTCACCTTGAAGGTACTTAAAGTATGACCGAGTCATCTTGAAGGTAAGCTAACAAGTTGACCGGGTCACCTTGAAAGTACCTAAAGTGTGACTGGGTCACATTGAACGTAGCCTTAAAATGTGACCAGGTCATCTTGAAGGTACCTAAAGTGTGACCGAGTCATATTGAAGGTTACCTTCCACGTGACCTGGTTACCTTCCATGTGACCCGGTTAACTTTGAAGGTTACTTTCAATATGACCCGGTCACACTTTAGGTATCTTCAAGGTGACCCGGTCAACTTTTTTTGTTACCTTTAATTGACCCGGTTACACTTTAGGTACCTTTGATGAATACTCATAAGTGTATTGCTGTTAAGAGTTTAAATTATCATTATACACTTTGAGTGTGATTAATTTCTCTAATTTGAGCACTTTTTCCACCGGGTTATTGTTCATATACATATTTTACTGTTTATACACGGTTCAATGTTCATATGCGGTTTACTATTCATTAATATTAAAAAGAAAATCATATTTGGAGCTATAGATGTTAGCACTGAGTGATTGCTAGTTCATCCAAAAGCCAGCACATAGATCTTCATCTTAGTATCATTTTGAGAGCTAGTTTGATCGTTTTCACTGCCAAATTCTTATTATAAATAAGATCATTTGTTCTTTTGTGCGCTGAAGAGTAGTTTCGGTAGAAAAATCATAACTTGAGCTATAGATGTCTGATTTGAATGATCAACCTATCATTTCGAAGCTAAAGAAGAGATTTACAAATCTTGTGCTTTTTGGAAGAGCTGATTTAGTATGTATGATGGTCAAAAAATTAAAAGACATTGCAGCCCCATCTTTGTTGAATTGTATTTACCTACATTTTACTATTTACCAATTCACCCACCCCAAAACTCTATAAAGAGGCACCTTAGGAGGAGGATGAATTCAAGCTATTTTTAGGCCTCATTTATGTTTTGCATCAAAGTTAGCTTTTCTCCTTTGGTTTTGTTTTTTTTTTCCAATACCGAAGGTCTGTCTAAGTGTTTTCTTCTTGTTCTTTCTTTGATCTTCCAATCCATGTTGATTTCATCTTTTTATATGTTGTTTGCTTTTATCATGGCTAACTAATCTTTCTTTTGCTAAGATGAAAGAGTGAAGCTTTTGGTATAAAGGTTATGGTTGATTTGAATGGATAATAATGTTAACGGTATTAACTTTCTTTATCGTTTTAGCTACCATCCTTGTTAAGTGGGAGTCTTGATTCATCATGGTCAATCATTGGCACAAAAGTTACTTGATTCCCTATGTAGAACGTAGCTCTGCTGGCTATATTGGAATCCTAAGTTATTGTGGATAAAGGTTGGCATGATGGATACTTGAACCCATTAGCAAGCATTTGAGTTATAAAATTAATGAACTGCCCTCCTTGTTAAGTAGGAGTCTTGATTCATCATAGTCAAATCATTGGCACAAAAGTTGCTTGATTTCCTTTGTAGAACATGGCTAAGCCAACTATATTAGAATCTTGAGTTATTATGGTCAAAGGTTGACATGATGGATACTTAAACCTATTTACAAGTGTTGGCGTTTTAAGATCAATGAAAGCTAATACTAACTAAATTCCCTGATTAAGACCTACTTTATGTGTGGATCCCAATTGAGTGTCAAGATGGGCTAAAATTAACCATAACTGATGTACTAAAAATGGATCTCCTAACCTTAGCTATTTTCTTGAAATTGAGTTTTAATTAGAATTTGGTTACACTCTTTTGTCAAATCTTCATTTACTTTTGTAATTTATATTTCTTAATTCACTTCCCTGTTGTTCGATACTCGGACTCCTGAGATTCTATTGCTTACGACAACCTATACTTGGGTTACAACTACTAAAGCGCAGTAAGTTTTTGCCGTTGTTGCCAGTGAAGTAAATTAGAGTACAAGTTCATTTTGTTTTCTTTTTGTTCCTTTTTATTTTATTTCATTTTTATATTCATTATCTGGAAGGCTGAGCCTCTTACATCATTTGTTTATTTTTTTTTTATTATTGTTGAAAGGACAGTTAAGCCTCATACCTTTTATTGTTTTTTATCTGCAAGGCTGAGCCTCATACCTTTTATTTTCTATTCATCTTGCTTTCTTTTTATTTATTTATTTTTATTGTTGTTGAATGGAAGGCTAAGCCTCCTACCTAACTTGTTATTGATATTTGTTTTTCTTATTATTATTTTATTTATACAAGAAAGTTTGGTCACGTACGTCAATTGGTAGACTGGTAAGAGAATATTCATCTTCTTCAAACATGGCTGAACCCATTCATGAGCAAGAGGATAACCATTATCTACATAATGACTAAGATCGACCTAGGACCCTTAGAGAATACATTAATCCCATAAGAAATAACACCCTATCATGTTTAATCTTTCCTCCTAATACATGTCACTTTAATTTCAAGCTTGGTATTATTCAACTTTTACCAACTTTTCATGGCTTTGACTCTGAAAATCCATATTTACATTTGAGGGAATTTGAGGAAGTATGTCATATATATAATCACCTAAACTGTAGCATGAACACCATTAGGTTTAAGCTTTTTTCTTTTTCTTTAAAAGATAAAACTAAAACTTGGTTACAATATCTTAGGTCTGGAACTATTACTTTATGGGTTGAATTGCAACAACAATTTTTGAAAATATTTTTTCCTATCCACAGAACAAATTCTTTCAAAAGGCAAATCACCACTTTCACACAAAAACTGGGAGAAACTTTTTACCAGTGTTGGGACAGATACAAAGATTTGCTTGACATATGCTCACATCATGGTTTTGAAACATGAAGATTAGTCTCATATTTTTATGAAAGTTTAACACCCAGGGAATGACAAATAGTGAAAATGATGTGCAATAAAACATTTGAGGATAAAGATGTAGATGAGGCAATGAATTACCTAGACATGCTAGCAAAAAATACATAGAATTAGGATACCGCTGGTACCTATGAGGCCCCAAGTAAGACTCTATCCCTTGCATCTGGTGGAGGCATATATCATCTCAAGGAAGATAATAACTTTTAAGCAAAATTTCCATCTTTAGTTAGAAAGGTTGAGGTTTTAGAAATGAAGAAAACTGGTCAATTAAAATCTGTGAAAGAATTTGTTTGTCACATTTGTGAGACTAATGACTATTCCACCAGCAATTGCCCAACCTTGCCTCCTTCAAAGGGTGTCTTCATGAACAAGTCAATGCTTTAAACAATCTTAAGATGCCAACCCAAAATCCATACTTGCAAACTTATAATCCTGGTTTGAGGAATCATCCAAACTTCAGATGGAGAAATGATAATCATGGTCAATCGTAACAACCACCCTTACACACCCAATAAAATTTTCAGCAATCTCAAGGGTATGCACCTTATGTTCCTCTTTTTAGGAGAAATCTTGAAGATACATTGCATTTATTTATTGAAAAGCAAGAGTCCATCAATGCTCAAACAAATCAAACAATGATTGATTTGAAAGATACTCTTACAAAATTTACATGTGCACTCAACATTCAGGAAAAATGGCAATTTCCTTTTCAACCACAACTGAATCCTAAAGGTTAAACCATGGATCAAATAAAGTCAATCATTACACTCTGTAGTGGTAAGGTTATTGAAAAATCCATTCTATGAGTAAAGTAGGGGTTGAACCAATACCAAGCGAAGAACAATTTGAATCTCCACCAGCACCTCTATTTCCTTAGGCATTAACTGTCCCAAAGAAGGTGAATCAAAATCCTGAAATTTTGGATATTTTCAAGTAGGTAAAGATCAATATCCCTTTATTGGATGCAATTAAACATGTACCTTCTTATGTCAAATTTTGAAAGATTTATGCACTATTAAAAGAAAATTGAATGTGAAAAAAAAAAGCATTTTTAGCCGAGCAGGTAAGTTCTGTTATTCAAAACAATATTGCTTTAAAATACAAGGATCCTGGTTGTCTAATAATTTCATGTTTCAATGAAGAAAATAAAATTAAGCAAGCATTGCTTGATCTTGGTGTTAGTGTAAACTTACTTTCATATTCAGTTTATCAAAAACTAAATTTGGGTGAGTTAAAACCAACCAAGGTAATTATTTTTGCTTGCTGACAGATCAGTGAATGTGCCTAGAGAAGTTGTTGAAGATGTGTTAGTCTAAGTTGATAAATTTATTTATCCTGTGGAATTTATTTTTTTTTGGACACACCATCAGTGGAAATTAAAAATTCAATACTTGTTATTCTAGGATGTCCATTTTTAGCAACCTCTAATGCTTTGATTAATTGTAGGAATGAATTGATGAAGCTGTCATTTGGGAATATGACATTGGAGCTTAATATTTTTTACTTAAGCAACCAGATGAAAGGGAAGATGAAGATGAAGATGAAGATGACTGCATCATTGACACAATTGTGGAAAACTATATTGAAGAAGGGAGTATCTCTGATCCTCTAGAAAATTTTCTAGTTAATTCATTTGAATCAAATCTGCATGTAGATCAGGATACATATGACATTTTGTGCATTGCTTGATTCTTCACAAGTAGAAGGAAACACATGTTGGAAACTAAAATTTAGGAGTTATGACAACCCAAGGATGAAGAGTAAGATAAAATGCCCATACTAGAAGAGTTCAATATTGTGATCAAGGATAAGGAAGACACCAAAAAAATTGTCGCTGATCATTTGTCAAAGTTGACAACAGATTCATCAACTAAGGCTACACCCATAAATGATTGTTTTCCTAAAAATTTTTTACTTTCTATCACTATAGTACCTTGGTTTGCTAACATTGTCAAATTTCTAATGACAAAATATATGCTAACTCATTGGAATGCCTAAGATAAAAAGAAATTTCTGTATGAGGTGAAAAAATTTTACTGGGATGACTCTTATATTTTCAAATACTACATTAATCAGATATTTCGAAGATGTATACCTGAAAATGAAGTAAAAAGTGTTATTGAATTTTGTCATTCGGAAGCATGTGGGGGACATTTTTCATCAAAGAAAACAGCAGCAAAGATTTTACAGGCTGGATTTTAGTGGTTCTATTTATTCAAAGATGCACATGCATTTTACAAAGCTTGTGAAAATTGTTAAAAATTAGGATCCATTTAAAAAAGAAACATGATGCTTTTGACTCCTATTCTTGTAATTGAAATTTTTTACTACTGGGGGATAGATTTCATGGGACTATTTCTACGATCATTTGGATTTATTTACATTTTGGTTGTAGTAGATTATGTTTCAAAATGGGTGTAGACAATTCCTTATTGAAATAATGATCATAAAACTGTGCTTAAGTTTTTGAAGGAAAATAATTTGAGTCGATTTGGAATTCCTCAGGCCATAATAAGTGATGGGGGAACACATTTTTGTAATAGACCATTTGAATCTTTATTGAAGAAATATAGTATCACACACATGGTTGCTACCCCTTATCACCCATAAACAAGTGGACAAGTAGAACTAGCAAATAGGGAGATAAAACAAATCATTTAGAAGACAATCAACCCAAATCAAAAGAATTGGTCTTTAAAACTAAATGATGCAATTTAGGTTTATCATACTACTTTTAAAACATCACTTGGCATGTCTCTCTATAGGTTAGTTTATGGAAAACCTTGTCATTTTCTTGTGGAACTTGAACATAAAGCTTACTAGGCTATTAAAGCTTTCAATTTAAATCTTAACGATGCTAGTGTTTTGTGCAGGTTGTAACTAGATGAGCTTGAAGAGTTGAGAAATGATACATATAAGAATTCAAAAATATATAAAGCTAGAATCAAAGTTTTTCATGACAAAACAATCTTAAGAAAGACACTTGAGGTTGGTCAAAAGGTTTTGCTTTATAATTCTCGACTGCACATTTTTCCTAGAAAATTCAGATCTAGATGGAATGGCCCATTTGTTGTGAAACATGTTTACCCTTATGGGGCCATTAACATTGAAAATCCTAAAAATGACAATGTGTTTAAAGTAAATGCATAAAGAGTTAAACAATTTTTGGAGAATCTTAATTTGCAGGAAGAAGTTGTTCATCTTAGTGATCCTCAAAATGACCATGGTAAGTAAATGTCAATATTTTTTTAGATAATTTTTCTAGTTTCTTTCTTTTCTTTTCTTTTTCTTTTTATTTTTTCTCTTTTCCTAGATAAATGGCAGATACGGTACTCTGTGGCTCTCAACTTAGTTATTTCAGTTTTCCATAATAACTGATTTCTTTCTATTCTTTCTCAATTTCTTCTTAAAAATGGATTATGTTCTTTCTGCTTTGCGAAAATACTTGCCTTCTGTACCAATGAATGTCCTTAAAAAGATTTATCAAGCCATATATGAACGATTAAAAGTTTTGATGCATAAAGGCATCCCTGGAGATGTGCGTTGGTTAATTGAAGCTAAAGTCCATTTGGCTGGTGAAATCCCAGGTGCATTCATGTCTTACATGCTTGGCTTAGGCAAAAGCTCTTATGCCAAAAAGTGAAGGGCAAAAATGTTACGAGTTTGTCATAAATGTGGCTGATGGACTTGTAATACTAAATTTCGTTCTTTAGGATAGTGTTCAATAATTGAGAAGATAAATACAATTCATTAAGAATGACTTGAGTAAGGATTCTTTGGATAATATCCGACTGATTCTTGAGATGCATTCTTGCAATATGAACGTTATAGTCTTGAGAATCTAAATTTAAAAGACCCTATTTGCCAGTTTGTAAGAAAACTGAATAGGAAGCAAATCCCCGACTCATAAAAGGCGTTGAAGCTGTTACTAGGCATAAAACTAGTGGAAGATGTGAGCCATAATCACAACTATTGTACATACATGTCATTTTATTTTTATTTCCTTTACAGGTTGTCAATCTTAATAAGTGATGAAGCATTATAGAAGAGAGCAATCTGGATGTATGGATCTGTTTATCATGTCTCTTAGTTTTACCATTAGCATTTTTTTTTATTTTGGTTTAAGTTCTTTCAGGGTTTTCATGTTCAATAACTACCATTTTAGGTAACTTCTTCTTCACTATTCTTATCTATATTTTGACATTGGGGACAATGTCTTAATCTGGTTAGGGGGAGGGATGGTTGACACATGATATTAAACCATTAGACAAAACCCTTAATTTATGATGGCTGAGTAAAGAGTAATTTTTCTACTCTTGAGACGCATCCTATTTTGTGTGATAGGCATAACATTTTTTTTTTTTACAAACATAAATAGTTGCATGTAGGAACATTTAACATGATTTAGGTTGGTTGTTTGCATTTAGGAATCTAACTCACGGAAATATCATTATTCAATGTATACCTTATAAATTCAAAATGGTTGTTAATTTTTAAAAGTAGTTAAAGTATGTTGCTAGTTAACTAAGGAAAATAAATAACCGATGAGTGCTTTTGAGCCCTTAGTGTTTATTAGGATTTGTGAATTTCGTTGTTGAGAGTGCTTACTTTGTATTTTGAGCTATACCTTGCTTGGATGAGTAGTCTTAAGGATTCATGCAACCTCACTTCTTGCATATAAATTTAAGGAAGAAGATAGCATTTTAGGGCTAACCATTTACCAAAAGGTAAACCTTTTATATTATCCCTTAGTGAGCCCATTTGAGTCTTATAGCCTTATTGTTTGTTTGAACCTTGTATGTTTAACCACTTCCAATTCATTTGATTGTTTATTGTCCTTGGAACTAGTGATACTTATGTGATTATGGGCATTAGAGAATTAAAATGAATGTGTTGTTTTCAGTAAAATAAAGAACAAATGTGTAGGTATACTTTAGGATATGTCGGGTTACCTTTTGTTAAAATTGTCATAGTGAAAAATTTGGGGGTAAGTTAAGTTTGAATCATAAAAATTGAGTGTATATCATTGGATGGTTGAGTTTTAAACAAATTTTGATTTATGGTAGAAAAAGGCAAAAACGAGACTATAAGAAAACACCATCACAAAATAAAGTAAAAAAAATAGATAAATGAAAAAAAAAAACTCTTTTGTTTCATTATACTTGGCCTCCTTTTCTCTTATGGCTATCTAAAAAAAAGTTGATCTTTTTCCTTTTCAAGTAAAATTATATATGCTCGTACCCATGTGGAATCCATACTAAAGTAAAGATGAAAGACATCTTCTTTTATCTTTCTATGATAGATAAATGCATAATTATGGTGGACAATTTTGAAAAAAAACCAATTTGAGCCTTAATATTTGTGTAAGTCAAATGAGGTCAGCCATTTTGAAATGGGGAGAGTTAAAAAAAAAAAGTAAAAAAAAAGGTGTTAAATTCAATAAGTTTAAAACTCAACCATATTTGTTTTCTAAACTCATGTCTTGATAGGGAATTGTGTTTTGGAAAGAACTTGGGAGACTAGGGTTGATTTTGGAGACTTTGGGTATTTAGTGTTTTAGGTGCCCATATTTATTATTAATTGCATTGCTAGTTCTCTTAAACTCCACCATTAAAAAGCTTCCATCTGATTCCCGTTTTCACTAAACTCAGCCCCATTAGAACCCTGTATAAAGACTATTAGACTTACATTTACATGTAGTCCATTTGGGAATCTAGTGAGGATAAAGTTGGATCCCCTTGTAAGCTTTGGATTGAGAAACACAAAGTAAGCTATTTACAAATTTACCTTGAAATAAGTGCAAACACTTAGGAAGTGATCATCTACCTTTGGTAACAAGAATTTAACTTTTTCTCCTTCCATTAATTATTTTCAAGTCAAGTTTACAAGTGTCATATATTCATAGCATGATGTGTCGTGAGTTGTTAAATTATGCGTTTTGTTTATTTTCTTAGTTTTTTTAGGTTGTACTTGCCAGGGACTAGCAAGAACCTGGTTGGGGGATATCATTATACATTTTGAACGTGATTAATTTCTCTAATTTGAGTACTTTTTCCACTAGATTACCATTCACAGACTTATTATTCACCAACTTACTATTCATATGCATATTTTACTGTTCATATGCATATTTATAGTTCATACGTGGTTTATTGTTCATTAATATTAAAAAAAAATATTAAATAATAATTTTTTTTATGTATGTAAAATTATCACTTGGCGACCCTTCGTGAGGAAAATCACATATAGAGCTATAGATGTCAGAACTGAGTGATTCCAAGTTCATCCAAAATCCAATACATAGATTTTCAACTCAGCATCATTTCGAGAGCTAGTTTGATCATTTTCATTGCTAAAATTTGATCATATATGAGACATTCATTCTTTCGTGTGCTGAAGAGTAATTTTGGTAGAAAAATCATAACTTGAGCTATAGACATTTGATTTGAGTGATTGAGCTATTGTTTTGAAGCTAAAGAAGAGATATATAAATCTCATGCTTTGAGGAAGAGCTAAATCAGTGTGTATAGTGTTCAAAAAATTAAAAGAAGTTGCAACCCACTTTTGTTGATTTATATTTTGCCTATATTTTACTATTCCATTTTACTATTTCACCCACCCAAACACTCTATAAATAGGCATCATGGGGGGGGGGGATGAATTTCAGGCTATTTTTTAGTCCTCATTTATGTTTTTGTATCAAATTTAGTTTTTCTCCTTTGGTTTTGTTCTTGTTTTCAATACTGAAGCTCTGTCCAAGTGTTTTATTCTTGTTCTTTTTGTTGTTCCTTATTTGATCTTCCAATCCATGTTCATTTTATCTTTTTATATGTGATTTAGTTTTATCATGACTAACTAATCTTTCTTTTACTAAGGTGAAAGGGTGAAATTTTTGGTATAAAGGTTATGATTGATTTGTATGGATTGTAACGTTAACGACATTAACTTTCTTAAATGTTTTAGCTACCCTATTTGTTAAGTGGGAGTCTTGATTTATCATGGTCAATCATTGATATAAAAGCTACTTGATTTCTACTGTAGAACGTGGCTCTGCCAGCTATATTGGAATATTGAGTTATAGTAGACAAAAATTGGCATGATGGATACTTGAACCCATTAGCAAGTGTTTGCGTTATAAGATTAATGAACTACCCTCCTTGTCAAGTGGGAGTCTTGATTCGTCATAGCCGAATCATTGGCACAAAAGCTGCTTGATTCTCTTTGTAAAACGTGGCTAAGCTGACTATATTGGAATCTTGAGTTATTGTGGTCAAAAGTTGTCATGATGGATACTTGAACCCATTTACAAGTGTTGGCGTTTTAAGATCAATGAAAGCCAATGCTAACTAAATTCCCCGATTAGGACCTCCTTTATGTGTGGATACCAATTGAGTGGTAAGATGGGCTAAAATTAACCATAACTGATATACTAAAAGTGGATCCCCTAACCTTAGCTATTTTCTTGAAATTGAGTTTTAATTAGAATTTGTTCACACTCTTTTGTCAAATCTTCCTTACTTTTGTAATTTCTATTTCTTAATTCACTTCCCTATGGTTAGACACTCGGACTCCCGAGATTTTATTACTTGTGACAACCTACACTTAGGTTACAATTGTTAAAGCACAGCAACCTTCAAGGTGACCCGGGCACACTTTAGGTATCTTCAATATGATTGGGTCATACTTTAGATACCTTCAAGGTGAGCCTGTCACACTTTAGGTACGTTCAATATGACCTGGTTACATTTTAAGGTTACTTTCAATATGATGCGGTCACACTTTAGGTACCTTCGATATGACCCAGTTACATTTTAAGGTTACCTTAAATGTGACCCCGTCACATTTAAGGGTGTTTGTGGGGCGAGTAGAACCCGGTTCGTGCTCAACCAATACTTACCCGCATCATTGATCAGGTTTTACATTTCACTTCTTGACCCTACCCATATACTCCAAAATTATATAAAAAATGACCCTCATGAAAACCGGTTAAGGTCGGTCCGGTATGAACGGATTTTTACATTCACCTATAAGATAATAATTTTTATCCAAAACAATTATGAAAACACAAAATAGCTTCAAAATGTAATTTCTAAAAAAAGTGTCTTGATCTAAATAAAATTCATGTCACTAACAAGCAATAATCCAAGAAACAATCGAACAAGTAATAACAAAACAAGGAATGGCAAAGACACAACAACAACAAAGAAAAGAAAAATCAGAAGAGTAGTTCCAAAAGATCAATAAGAAGCATCCACCTTGTCCTTTATATCTTCCACATCCCATTTTTCATATTCCATTTAAAACAATGAACCCGTGCAACAAACACTCATACTGACAATGGAAATGGCTGCTGTAAATACTCATACATTCAGCATTAACTAACGTTAACAGGAAATTCCTATTTCAAATTATGGATTGAAGTTAATAAGAACTTATTATTATGATACCATGCCTGTCCTTCATAACTACCTCATGCTTCACCCTCAACATTAACTGATGTTTATTTTAATTCCCCAAAAAATTCTATAAAATTTAAGTTGTAAAATAAATTATATGTATCATTATTTTATGCACATATAATACAATATAGTGACCATAAGCAAAAAAGAAACCATTTTACCAAATTTAATTAGTTGATGCTCATCAATTCTTTCCTTAACCTCAGATAAAAGTGGTGCAACTTTAAACCAATCCTGTGCACAAATTAAAGCTTTTACAGTCAAAAGGGTTAAAGAGCTACAGAAAGTATCAAGCACTCTTCCTTCTGTACTAAATGCCGAGAAATTGGTACAACTAAAACATCTCTTGCCATCATTGAAAAAACTTGATATCTGATACTATTAACCCTCCACCAATTCAATATGTCAAATGGAGCATCATCATCATCATCATCATCAAAGTTTTCAACAAGATACCTCTCCAACTCAGATTTAACACTAGAACCGTTTTCTTGAAATTTGTGCTTCGTATATAATTTTTGTATCCTATAAGAATTAATACCAGAAGGAAGTAGTGCAA
This sequence comes from Aquilaria sinensis, assembly GCA_005392925.1. Lineage (NCBI taxonomy): Eukaryota > Viridiplantae > Streptophyta > Magnoliopsida > Malvales > Thymelaeaceae > Aquilaria > Aquilaria sinensis. Next base: position 46,146 of record SMDT01001409.1, read on the forward strand.
TGTTTTTCTTTTGTTCCTCACCAACATCAATAACCAAGCTTGTTTGCCCTGTTGAGGATGTAGAGTTTGCGCTATATTCTTCAAACATTGCAAACAATTTATACTCCACTAACTTAGTCATTTCAACACCTTTTTCAACTCCATAAGAATTTTCAAAATTCCACTTCACATATCAAACTTGTATCGAGGATCAAGAATTACAGCAATAGAAAGCATGACATTCATATTCTTGACATTTCCCCAATGCTTTTCATATTTGCCTTTCATTTTCTTAGCCATATATTTCAAGTGAGCATCATCACTATTTTTAATCTCATTCAACGCTGCATTAATCCCATAAATTTCATGAAAAAAATTATTTGTAGTCACATACAAGGAACTAGAAACATGAGTTGTTATTTTATAAAAATGTTATAAGAAGTGCACCATTATTTTAGCATGTGCCTAATCTTCATCAGTAAGAACACCATCCTTATCCATAAGATCAAATTTATACTAAAGATCATGATCTCATAAGTTATCAAATGCCTTTTGAAACTTACAAGCTGTATCTAGTATCAAGAAAGTAGAATTCCACCCAGTCTTCACATCTAGGCAAAGGAGGATCTCACAATCAATTTTTACAGCAGCTACATTGTCCTTAAATTTTATTGACCTAGAAGGAGAAGGCCTTATATATCTCACAACACCTCGAATGTGAACAATTGAATCATCAATCTCTTTTAAACCATCTTTCACAACTAGGTTAATAATGTGTGCACAACACCGCATGTGAAGATACTATCCATTTAAAACACTTCCATCCTTCATTTTCCTTTTCAAGTATGAAAGACTAACATCATTAGAAGATGCATTGTCAACAATTATGGTGAAAACCTTGTTAATCCCCCAAACTTGTAGACATTTTTCAATTGCCTTACCAACTTCTTCACCTTTATGACTATGAATAGGACGGAAGTTTAAGATTCTTTTATGCAAATTCCATTGTTCATCAATGAAATGGATAGTTAAACACATGTAGTTAAGATTTTGGATTGATGTCTATGTATCAGTCGTAAGACATACCCTATAATCATTTTTGTTTAAGAACTTCCTCATGCTTGCCTTTTCTTGCAAGTATAGCTTAAGACAATCCCTAGCCATAGTAATACGAGAAGGCACTTGAAATTTGGGTTGAACAACACTCATGAAATGACAGAAACCGTCACATTCAAACATTTTGAATGGAAGTTCATCAACAATGATCATGCAAATCAAAGCCTACCTATATGATTCTTGATCAAATTTCCAATTCACAATACTACCAGAACTACCCCCACCAATTTGTTTCTTCAAAGACAGAGATTGTTGCTTTTTATCATCTGTTGAATCAAACCAATTTTTGTAACACCTATCAACATGGTTTCTTAACGATGTTGTACCATTCCTAGGAGGACATTTCAACTCATCACCACACTTAAGGCACCGAGCAACTTGATCATCTTTTTTCTCACAAGGTAATTTTTCAAAGTATTCCTAAACTATTGATGGTTGTCTACTACTTTTCCTCTTACCAGTAATAGTGGAGCCTTGAGTTAAAATGTTAGCTATAACATTTGCCTCTTGTTCTAGCGATGGACTTTTATGATCTCCGTTTGAATACTTCTGAGTGGAATTGTTTTGTCCTCCTTTTGAATCAGTCATTTGCAACATTTAATAAGTTAGTCAAAGTCAGTCCATCATTAAACGTACACTAGATTGATTGATCATTAATCCAATAATTTGGGTGAATGAACTACAGAAGTTAACTAACACAATGTTTATAATTCGATTGAATGAACTATAGAACAGTCCTTATGTTTGCTCCTAAAAATAATTTTTAGGTATCCTTTAGAATGAATTACAAAATAATCATCTTGCTCTTTTCTTTATGAACTAACAGAAGTTACTAATTTTTTGGCATAGAGATCAACAGAGGCTGCAACATTTCTCAATATTTGCTAAGAGATATCTATTAACCGAGAGAGAATGAACTTGAGCATAGAGAGCAACATGTCTTACCCTTTTTTGTTAACAATGCCGAGAAAGAATGAACTGGAGTAGAGAAACCGCCAGTTAACAAGGCTAACGACAATTGATCAGAGAGAGCATGAAGAGAGAAGGAGAACTAAAGAAGTCACTCAAGTCAAGCTATAGTAGAGCAAGGGAGGGAAAGAGTAGACCTGCTTAACGGTGTTATGTGTGCGAAGGAAGGCCGAGCGTAGACTAGTAGTATAGTAGCCGCCGAATTCACGGCAGTAGTAGAGCGAGGTAAGAAGAAGGCCACCGGATTCATGCCAGCTGCAAAGTGAGGCAACATTCAGAGTAGCCGCAACAGAATTGATTCACATTAGCCGCTAGATTCATGCCATATTTGGAGTTGGCATTGGCTCCCAAAGGTGTTGTGTGAAGGAAGATCTTCAGTAGATGAGCAGCAGAGCAGCCTGTGGCACTGTGCCTATATGAAGACTTAGGGCTCAGCCAAGAATGATGCGAGAATGCTAAGGATTTGGCATTTAGGAGTTAGACATATAGGAATTAGCCAAATAAGTGGGTTGGGGCGGGTTTTTATGGGTTTCAACTTTAAAACCCGACCCGCACTGGATTACTCACCAAGTTTATGTTTTTATTAACTGACCCGACCTTAACCCACATAGAACCTTCATCCATTTTAGTTAGTTTTGGTTTTTATCAGCCAAATTTGCAGGTTAAGTAGTTTAGATGAACACCCCTAGTTACACTTTAGGTACCTTCATTATGACCGGGTCACATTGACCCGGCCACACTTTAGGTATCTTCAATATGACCCGGTCACATTTTAAGGTTACCTTTAATGTGAACCGGTCACACTTTAGGTACCTTCCATGTGACCCGGTCACCTTTGAGGTTACCTTCAATGTGACCCAGTCACACTTTGTGTACCCTTAAGGTGAGTCGGTCACATTTTAAAGTTACTTTCAAGGTGACCTAGTCACACTTTAGGTACCTTCAATGTGACCCAGTCATCTTTTAAGGTTACCTTTAATGTGACCCGGTTGCACTTTAAGTACCTTCAATGTGACCCAGTCACTTTTTAAGGTTACCTTTAATGTGACCCGGTCATACTTTAGGTACCTTCAATGTGACCCGGTCACGTTTTTATGTTACCTTCAATGTGACCCGGTCACACTTTAGGTACCTTCAAGGTGACCCGGTTATATTTTTAGGTTACCTTCAATTTGAGGTACCTTCAAGGTGACTCGCTCACCTTTTAAGGTTACTTTCAATATGATCCGGTCACACTATAGGTACCTTCAACGTGACTCAGTTACCTTTTAAGGTTACTTTTAATGTGACCCAGTCACACTTTTGGCACCTTTAATGTGACCCAGTCACATTTTAGGTACATTTAAGGTGACCCAGTCATATTTTTAGGTTACCTTCAATGTGACCTGGCCACACTTTCAATACCTTCAAGGTGACCCGATCACCTTTTTAGGTCACATTCGAAGTGACCCGGTCACACTTTAAGTACTTTAAAGGTAACCTAATCAAGTTTTTAGGTTGCCTTCGATGTGACCCGGTCATACTTTAGGTACCTGTTTAGGTTACTTTTAATGTGATTCGGTTACACTTTATGTACCTCAAAGATGGCCCGATAATATTTTTAGGTTACGTTCAATGTGACCCGGTCATACTTTAGGTACTTTCAAGGTGACCTGATGATCTTTTTAGGTCACACTTGGTGTCGAATTCACGTTAACCAAAATAAACCCGAACCTGAATGATTTGACCCTAAACTGACCTGACCTACCTAATTGTTATTCATATTTACTGCTAACCAATATTTTTTATAATTATAGGTGACATTTTAGTGACTATACAGAAAGTTTAAAGAAATATAAATGTACCTTATTTTGTGATAGTTAGATCCTTGAATTTAGAACTTGTTTCAAATTTAGGTAGCCTATCTTTAAGTTATTAATTTTTTAGATCACCTTTTTAAGTTATCTTTGAGGTTACATGGTTACACTACTATTGCTCAATTTAGGGTTTTGGAATTTTAGTATTAATTTAGTGTATTATTGTATATTGTTTTTATAAGAGGTGATTATTCGCCCAAAATTATAATTTTATTGATAATTTGCACTTCAATGAGTCTAAAAAGTAGTTTTAAGATATTTTCTGTCCAAATTAATTATTTTTGGAAAATTTTTTATCTTAAATAAATTAAAATGATAAAAGATATTAGAAATGTTTTATACAAGATTAATGTATGATAATGAATTAAAGTTACTGTATAACAAACTAGACTTTAAATTCCTTCCGATGTTACTATTACTTTGTAAATTACTTTTCATTTTTTTTACTAAGTTGATTAGTATACATAAATTTTATCTTTTGAATATTGTTGGTACATGCATAAAAAATATTTTAATGAGTGTTTTATTCAAAAATTATTATTTTTTTTATACATCTAACATTTTAAAAAGTGTTTTCCTCATTTTTAATAAATTTACATCTGAAGGATTGACCCAATAGTTACTTCAGTATGCACCAGGGTTCTCTTAACCCTCAGGGTAGAGTTCAAGCCTCGCTGAAGCGAAAAAACCAACCTACTTCCTAATTTTCCCCTCTTAACCTTGTGATGTCTTTTATTGCATTATATTTTGAGTACTAAAAAATAATTTGTATATGGTAAAATATATTCTTTAATTTTTTTCCCTATCATTTTCTCCCTACTCCTTTTTTCCTTATTTTCTTTTATTTCCACTCTCCTCTCTACATTTTTTCTTTTTTTTTTTCTCTCTTCATTTTCTTCTCTCTCCTCCATTCTCAGGATGCTTTTTTCCCTTGTTTATTTTCTTCTTTCTCCTCCCCTTTCTCTCCTTTTTCCTTTCCTTCCTCTCTCCACTGGTGCTTTCTGTCCAGCCCTTTTTCTTTGTCCCATAAGCTAGGATCAACGATATTGATTGGGGGGTAACTTACCTCCTTTTTTTAGGGGGTATTGTAGAATCTTCCACTTTTATATTCTTTGTTAGGAATGGTCTTCTTTTCATTTGGGCCATCTCCTTTTTCAGATATCACTGTGCAAGTCCCAAAATATCGAGAGCTGGTCAGGCAGAGACCTATGTTCGGTAAGTTGGAGTTTCTGGTCACATGTTGTCAAATTAGTGGTTTCCTAGTAATGCTGATACTCTAGCAGAATCGCTTTGTATCATACAGTTTTGGTTGTAATGTGAAGTCGGATCTCTGCAGGTAGTAGCCACAAATGCAAATATGTTGAAAATTCCTTTCTTGTCACAAGATGAGATACCATTAATTAAGGCCTAACTACAGGAATAGCCCCCGAACTTATCCAACTCGTGCGAGTTAATCCAAAACTCAGCACTCAGTAAACTTTGGCCCTTGAACTTGTAAAAGTTATGCAATTTAGTCCATTATCTATTATAACAAGCTAATGGCATTATACTTTGTTTGAGTTGGCGATTGGTGGCTAACTGATGTGGAACAAATGATGGCACTATAAAAGATGCAAAGGCTTTGTCTCTAAATCCCCAATTTTGTTCAAACAGAGAACCCTTTCACTCGGGTTCTCACACAATGTCCAATTCATCGACTAGCAGGAGATCCTCTTCCATTGCGATATCGTGTAAGAACAAGGGAGAATCACCACCATTTTTTTGCGGGTTAAGGGCAAAACTTTATGATGCATGGAAGGAGACAAAGAATTTTGGGAGCAGATTTTATGGGTGTCCAAGTTATGAGAAGGAGAATTGGATGAATTTGCCTTGTTTTGTTATTGTGTTGTTGAAATTGGGATGACCTTTATTGGTTCAAATGATGTAGGGTGCAGGTGAGGTAGACGAGAGAGGTTGCAAGTTTTTGAAATGGGTTGCTCCCTTATTGTGCAAATGTGCAAGGGATTTGGTTGCAGAGCTCCAGCAGAAGGAGAAGGAAGCTGAAAATGAGGTTGCTGCTTTGAAGAGAAAATTGGCGGAGGTTAATGATGTTCGTGACTGTCGAGAGCAAGAAAATGTGGCTGCCCTTATGAACGATATTTCTAGTTGAAGAAGGGTATTATCAGTGTGTCTAGGATGTGTAAAGGGATAATGGTTTTAGCAACTATGGTGATTGTGTGGTTGATTGCAGTAATAGGTGTTCATGGTCAAATGATTAAAGGGTTTAAGTCATGTGTGTTGTAAATGGCAATGTACCAATGGGAACCGAGTAGTTCTTCTGAGGAGCTACTTGTAATGTGCATGTTTCTTAACCTAGTAATGAAGTTGGTTTTTTGTGCTTGACTGCTGAAACAATTTTGCGAGTTCCTGTCTATTTGCTCATTAAATGCATATCAATTGTTGTAGATATGTGCCTCTTTGTGAGATTTGAATGGTACAGCTCATCAAGGCACATTATAGTTTGACTCTAGTATCATGCTCATCAAAGCATAACACCATATACTTTCTCTAACTGAAAAATATGTCATGGTCAAACTTGACTAATACTGCTAATTTTCTGTTTTGTACTGGCTTTCATCCAAACCATTCTATTGGCAGCACACTTTGATCATAATTCACTAGCATCTTAATAATAGAATAGAACCATAATAATCTGCATCAACATTATTTAATTTCATAGTCTCACTTAATTGCACCAACAATTTCCAGCTAAAGCACAATAGCAAACTCATTAACTGAAAACTGGTCATTTTCTGCAGAAATTCATTTTGGTGACAAAAAAAACACAGTTTGACTTGGAAAGCCAGAGTTTCTTGCGCCAACATGTTTCATAGGTGAAGGTAGACTTGAGCAACATGTTTCATAGCAAACTAACTCTTATTAAAGAAAGTAAAACTATAAGTCAACCAAACAATAAAGAATCTGACTTGTATGCAATTACATGCCAAGTTGTTACACCAATTATTACAAGCAGATGAAAAACATTAACTGGCTCTAAACTTGGTAAACAAGAAATGCATAAATACAGGAATTTGGGTATGAATGAGTATGAATGAGCATGCAGATATGAATGGCCATTTTCTGCAAAAATGCGCCAATGCGAACCATGTTGCTTTGTATGGCATGAATCATAATTACAAGCTGCAGAAATGCATAAGTGGATTTTTAGAAGCATAAATACTTGGTCTTAATAATCATATCATTTCATGTGCTTGAAATTTCACATTAATTACATCATTACACATTACTTCCTAGTAATCATATAAGAATCCGAACACCAAAATAGTGTGTTCCAACATCACAATGATCAGCTAAATTTTACAAAGTATTGTAACTTGCATGACTTGAGATGATTTTTCATAATCAGTAACTCATCTCTTCCACAGTAGCTGATTTTGCATAATCAACACTAGAACACATGGGATTATGGTTCTGTGGATTCATCTTCAAAAGTGTGACAAAAAAAAGCTTTCTACTCTTCATTCCCCCATCTTATAACCAATATTGTAAAGGTAATCCAGGCTGGAGACCGAAAAAATTTAAATTAGAATATGCCATTTTCTTAACAAAACACATGGATTCTTAGAAAAACTGACATTCACTATTGAGTGACCGCTTGCAGCATCTGTGTATACACCATTGCCAACCAGTCCTCTTTGAGAAAGACCTGAGCCTTAGCCTGTAGAAGTACTTGCCAAGTTGGAAGCAACGTTCATGGATGCTTGATATGAATGTACAAGTATTAAGAATCGAAACCATAATTAAAATTAAGAATTGAAATAGCAACATTTTGACTTACTCTAATTTCCCCTTGATGTTTGCATCCTTTCTTATTATGTCCAGTTTGACCACATATAGAGCATGTCATCTTTCTGCCTTATCTACTAAGCCTGGTTTTTTTCTTTCTTGGCTCATGTTTGGACCTTTTTCTATTTTTTCGAGGCCTCCTAGGTATATTTCTTGCGGAATGAGGGCTAACCAAACTAAAACCACTATCCGCCCACATCTCTTCGCTTGACATAACACCAACTGAATGTGCATATGCCTTCACATACATATCTTTTTTAAACCATTTGGCTACATAGTCCATAAGTGAGTTGCCCTTCTGTTGTATTGCCTTGCAAGCATGAACACAAGGTGTGCTTGACAGTTGCCATGCCCCACACTCACAACACTCTATGTCCAAATGTATAGAGTATTTACATAGACGACTTTTGACCTCATAACCATGGTCACCATTCCAAACGGCTTGCCATTTGAAGCTTTCATTTAAATTCTTCTGCAATTTTAACCTGATTTTCTTGCCCTACTCTCCTGGCCATTTGCTACCAAATTGTCTTCTTTTAAATTGTCTTTCCATTATATACTCTCTAATATCCTCAAGCATAGATATAATAGGCTTACTCCTAGCCCCAACAAGAACGAAGTTGAATGCCTCACAAGAGTTGTTATCCACAGAATCACACTTTGAGTTGCAAGAAAAATATGCCTTACACCATGAATGCGGATTAATTCTCACGGCTGCTGCACTTGCACCTTCTTTCAAATTCTCAAGTTCTTGAAGGTTCCGTTTGAATTCTGGTTCATTGGTAGATTTTACACACGCATAAAATGTGTGTCTTAATGCCTCACCCTGGAATTTAGAGCTCCAGTTGCTATAAATGTGCCTTGCACATAATCTATGCTCGGTTTTGGGAAAAACATGTGTTACGGCAATCATTACACCCTGTAAACAAAAATCTTAACCTGTTAGTATTGGAACTTAAACTCAAATTTATTTTTCAAAGAACAAATGTATTGTTATTGGATTTACCTGACCTTGCCCATCAATGGTCTGAATATCACACTTGAACCACTCTAGAAACCACAGCCATGAATCTTTGCTTTCTACTTCTACTATTGCCCAAGCCAAAGGATACATTTGGTTATTTGCATCCTTTCCAACTGCCATCAAAAGATGCCGTTTCACCATACCTTTCAAAAAACACCCATCTAACCCAATATAAGGCCTACACCCTTCTATGAAGCCCTCCCTCAAAGCTATCCAGCATATATACATTCTATGAAATACAAGGACTAAGCCTTCCCTTGCTTCTGAAACTAAAATCTCCACAATGCTACCTGGGTTTGCAATACAAAGTGCATGCACATAATCACCAAGTTTGGAATACTCATATCCGACATCTCTTTCATACTTCTTCATCATATATAATTTAGTTCTTCTAGCCTGGTGGATAGAAAATTCAATGCCAATTTTTTTTTTCAATTTCCTTTTGAATATATGCAGGTTTTATACCCGGATGCCAAGTTATAAGGTCTCGAACTTCATTTTTCATCCATCGAGAGGAAGCCCGGGATATATTTAGAACCTATAGCAAGTATCCTCATGTTTGAACAACTTCACTTGAAAATAATTTTTTGATCTTTCAAGTGATGCATATATCTCCTACTTACATCCCTTAGCTTTGCACACCGCTCTTATCCTTGTTATTTCATTCTTAATTCATTTTCATCTTTTGATTCATTCCCAACATCCTCTTCAGTTATCCCTTGGAATTCTTGAATTGCTGACCTATCATGACCACTCCATTGTTTCCCATTAGCAGTCTTACTTCCTAACCTACTTGGCCCTCTCAAGTGCCATCTTTTAAATGTTTTAATTGCATCTTTAATCTCCTCATCATCATCTGATTGTAGTGCCATGTCAACTTCACCCAATTCTTTAGCAAATTTTGCTTCTAAGTTAGATGAAGAATACTCACTATCGCTTTCACCTTGGTCTTCTTCGTCCACTGCCGCAAAAGTATAATTATTTTCTTCTTTATCTTGTTGCACTTGCTGTAAACTCAACCCGTTTGTTGCTTCCCATTCGTTAAAAATATGAGCAAATGCATCATCGATCTGAGAACGTGACCATTAACCAGCTTCACATTTTTTGCCACCTCCATTATCTTCTTCATTTAATTCCATTATTCCTTTCCAACTGCAAGCATATTAACCAAAACACTAACTTCAATTTCCATACTAACCTATTGACAAAAAAACTATAAATGCTATCAGGCAACAAAATAAAACAGACCATAAATGTTTTTCCACAACAAAACAAAACAGACTATAAAATGCCTCAGCTTAAATGCTTCGTTTGCCCCCATAATCGAATTTATTGTTTCCACCCACTAATATACAAAAAACTAACTCCTCCTACTTACTAACAAGCAATAAACAAACAATTTCCCACCCTTTACCAAGCAATAATAAGACAAACTTGCCTTTCTTCACTTCAATGTCCACATGCTCCTACCAGGTACAAATGCCCCCACCAGCTTCAATTGGTCCCCTCTGTTGGTTGCCTTCTCTTACATTCAACCCTTTCTTTTTTTTTTGTCCAATAAAAATGAGTTCCTTTTTACATTGGGGTCAAACAATCCACTAACCCTCTGTCAATATTGTTGGCAGGTTTTGCCAACCTTTTCCCACCTATTCCACCTCACCTAACAAATATTGCCACTTCAGCCACTCTCAAACGCTAGCCGTCTGTTACTATTGCTAATAGACTAAACTGCATATCTTTTATAAGTTCAGGGGCCAAAGTTTACTAGTGCTAAGTTTTGGACTAACTCGCATGAGTTGGACAACTTCGGGGGCTATTCCTGTAGTTAGGCCCATTAATTAACAGCAACCACGGGACTTGGGATTACGACGGTCTTCTTAACGACCAAAGTCAACCTTCAACCAAAGCAATAATTTTATTATATTTTAGGTATAAATGTCCAAGGAGTCCCTTAGCTTGACTAACTAGGCTATGTTGGTCCTCCAACTTTTCAACTTGGCATATGTTAGTCTTTGGACTTGACAATTCATGACTAATTAGTCCGGCCACCTTACATGCCATAATTACATATTTACATCAACGTTTTTCAAATGTTCAGTAACATTTTGGACTAAAAAACATACCAATAATTGGCAGATCGCTTTATCCTTTCCAAAACAAAAGGAAATTAACAATTTCTTTTTTTAAATGAAAATTATGATATTTTAAAAACCATAATTAGATTAAAGATTTTAATTTCACTTGAAATATTCATTTACAATGTTTTTGAAGAAATGTCTTAATAAATGAAACTACTATTTTAAAGTTGGGATAAGAAAACACTAATTTATTGTGAAAAATATGAATAAATTCAACATAAAATTAAAATTACAGAAACAAAAATATATTTTATTAATATTTACCTACGTAATAATAAAAAGTAGAAAATCCCATTTTATTAGAAAAAGGGGGGGGGGGGAGAGAAAGAGAAAGCAAACCGATACGTCTTTCTAATATTGCTTGTTTATGTAATTAGTTGTTATGCAGGTCCGTGCAAGCACAAATAATTGTTAATAATATTGTGAATAGCTAATTGCATATAGAGACATAGTTATTTATATGGTGAGGTATTATATATATAGTTCTGAATGAAGGTACAAATAATTATATAATTTGACACTTGATCATATTTTTTATGAGTCGAGTTACAATATACTCCTAACTGGAACCGTCTGATTCTAAATGACAACTCTTGTTTTTACTTTTATGTGAGATTCCAACGGCAATCGTTGTTCCTTTTCCCAAGTGAGCTGGTAAAATAGCTGGAAACAATATTATTTCATAAAAAAATATAAAAAAGTATTCTTATACAAAAGCATAAAATGTGAGAGATATTTACTAAAGCAAATATTGCTACTAGCTAGCTTCGATTTGGCGTTATCGTGTGATGCATGTCGATTCGAAAATTGAGTTTGTGTAGTTTAGCTCGCTCTGAAGTTAAATGCTATTGATATATTAACCTTTAAGCTTATCTTTACTGATAGCCTTGCAAGTCTCATCTCTTGCAAGGAAAAGATTGTTAGGCGTTGCTTATGCTACGGTGAGCATCTTTTGGGTTTGATTTGAGTTTTTTGTGGAACTGAACCAACCCAAAATAAATTTGATTCTAAAAATTTTCTATCTAACCCAAAAACTAAAAGTCAATCAAAATCAAAATTCTGGTTTTGAGTTTTTTTGTTCTGATTCTCATATTTTTCGGTTTATACTATATAACTATACTAACATTAAAATCAAATAAGATTGCACACACAACTCTTGTCTAATGATGGTCTGTAAAATTAGGAATGCCTGTATTTGTGGAGTGAGATTGAGATGGTTAGGACTTATGATTAGGTTTAGAACTAAAGGACTAAAAATCCTTGTCATATACTCCATTTGTCCCTAATTCTTTGCACTATTCACTCTTTAACAATTAATTTATAATTTTTTATTTTCAACATTTTAGTATATAAATGATAAAATTTTATATATGAATGATAAATCAAGATCTATAATTTTTAAATATATTTTTAAAATTTTTTTTCAAACATACAATAATATGAATAAATTCAAGTCAAACTAGTCCAAAAAGTCAAATGAAGCAAAGAAAGTAAGCCAGAGGAAGTAACTTTTAATAAATAATTATATATGTAAAATTATAAATTTTATAATACATTAATACATATATCTAAGGTTTGTTCTATGTAGAACAAAAAATAACCTGAAAACCGATGATTTTTCCAATAGTAGAACAAACTCATGAACCATGACCAATTTCGACCCAACCTAACCCAACTCATGAATCATGGTTTTGGTTCTGTTCGGTTCTCGGATTGGGTAGAAAAATTTTGGAACCGATGCCATTTCGGGTTGTTCAGTTCCACTTTAAAACCAAACCAACCCGAACCATGCTCACCTCTACATCATACCCATTGTGTTAAATTTTCTACCCATATTCGACTCTTAACCTGTCAAGTATAAACTGTTGATATCCACATACTATTTGTTTTCTAATAGGTAGAGTCAGGTATAACTCAACTACTCATTTATCCAAAGCAAAATTCAAATTTTTACAACAAAAAATGGATGAGTCTGGGGAGCTATTATTACGTTAGCTTGTTTGAAATGAAATTCGAAGAAAAATTAATGGCTACATGATAGAAATCAAAGGTTTCTCTATATCACAACTTTATATTAGGGTAGAATACGAATAGGGTAGATCATGAACCCATATCATACCCACATCTAATGGGTTTTTTGAAAATAAATACATATACTATCTATATCCATTTAATCGAGTAAAAAACCTGAGCCATATAATTGGGTGGAAGTAGCTAACCATCAAGTATAGGGGTGGAGCCAATGGGTTAAAGATTTTTGCCAATGATGTGTACACACACACAAAGATAAATGTCAAGAAACCTCATTATCTCTCCTGTGACTCCTTAATCTTTTAATTATTAACATAACAAAAACTTTGAGAAGTAAAAACGTAAAATGGTAAATAATCCCCCCATTGAAGTTCTCTATATATAAACGCTTGTGATTGAATTGTCTGAAAGGGGATAGGAAAAATCTAACATTAAGTAACTGATAATCATAACATTTTAATATATTTCAAGTTATTTTAATATTTTCTTTTTACATTATAGAAATACATTTATTTCCAACAGTCTCTATTAACTACGTGATATGGTTATCATTTTACCCTTATTTTGTGTATTTTATGGCAATAATTGCTAGAATTTAGTGTTTTTCTAGTGTTATTCGTATGTTTTTGTAGGCGAATGGAGCAGAAGAAAGGTAACTTGCAAATAATTTTTGGACCTTTTATTGATAAATTTAGGCTTGGGTGAAATGGTAAAAGTTGTACCTATTCTTCTTATATTCACGTGGGTTCTTGAATTATCTCAATTGGACACATCTGCACATAGTTATGGTCAAGTTACTAAAAGGTCTCAATGTTGTCGATTATCAGTGCCACGACACTGATGCTAAGAGCAGCATCGAGGCCTACTTTATTTATAAAAAGGCTCGGCCAAAAGTCACAAAAATGGATCTCCTTTAACCCCAAACCCTCCAAACATGATTTTAAGCTAGTTTTCTTAGAGTGTTCATGGAGTAGGGAACTAGAACACCGATTTGATTGAGATTCTTGCTTAGATTAGAGTGAGAGCTCTTCTACAACATGAATTTTTACTTAGATTTAGTTCTATTAACCCTAACTCCTCTTTTTCTTTAGTTTGAGATTTTTATAAATATATGTGCATTTTTGTTTCTATGGATGTTGTGAGCCATTTGGGATGGTTTGACGTTTATAAATACATAACTCATTTATTATTTCTATGATTTGTTGGCTCTTTTAGCTTGTGCATGAATGTGTTATTCATTTGTTGGCCACTTTTGTTAAATTACTTGCTAGACTTGGGAAAAGACTCGAAAGAGATTTATGAGGTTAGAAGAAGGCTAATAGAGTATGGGTAATGGGTGGATTCGAGAGAATTATCATTCATACAAGGTCTTAGAGGAGAGCAAGCTTGAGCTTAAAGGTTCCTAGGGCAATTGATTGGCATGAGAATGCCTAACGAGGTTCTAAGGAGCTAATTACCTTTACCTTGAGAAGGGATGTGTCACGGAACAGGGCCCCAGTGCCCCATTAGCTCAGCTTGTAGGCCCTTAGGGACTATGAATCCTACTTAGTTACTATTGGCTAACTATTACTCGACAATATAAATTAAAACAATTCATATGCAACTAGTTTCTTAGCCTACCCAGTAAAAGATATGCATGTTTTTGTCCTGGCAATGCAAACAAATAAGTAAACTATTTGTTAAAAACATTGCTCGAGCATTTCAATTAAAACATACTCAAAACGTGCCAAGACAGTGAAATGCTAGTTACGTCGACTTCAAGTAATAGTCTGTGCATACTAAACACCACTAGCATGCAGCCAAAAGTAACTAGATGGTTTCGCATCACAATGTATCCTAATAGAGGCAATTCCTTAGTACACAAGGTACTATATACATGAGACAAAAACCTAACTAAGATCATCTACTTGAGCTCCACCTTTGAGCTATCAAAGCTCCAAGTGCAAGCTCTTCTTTAGTCCTTGTGCACCAATTAGCCTCTACACTATAAAGGCATGAAACTTAGTTAGTACATAGGTTAGTCCACAAGTAAACTTAGAATCACAAGGATTCTCCAGAAAGAATACCTGCAAAAGAGAAAGCTTAGGCCACAGCTATCATCTAGTTATTAGGCCCGGGGTTAGAACCTACACAATAAACTTAAGGGAGTGAGTACATGAATGTACTTAGTAAGGGTCCCTTGGGGTACCTGCAAGAAGATAGCAGCAAGCCAACATGCAACCATGACAAACAAGCAAACAGACAAGTGGTCAACCAACAAACAAACTCAAGCAATAACAACATGTAAAATATGCAATGCATGAATGTATGATATGAAATTCACATAACACTTGGGACTTCCTGCACACTAGGTGCCATAAGTCTGCCGTGAGCTCAAACGGCGGAGGTACTTGAGACACTGGCTCTCATATATCAGGTACTTTACCTCCCATAAGTCCCACCTACGGGTTCTAGAGTAGGTCGTCACCTCCTCTCAAACTTACCCGCCTTTACCCTTAATTTATTGTACAGGGTAGCCATCCAATGTGGTTTAACTAGCAAACCCTTAGAGTTTAACTTAGAGCTCCGTAGTGGCTCACCTACCAAACCAAATGGTTCGGTTGAGATCTACTTAAGTTTCCTTTTTATTGACCAAAGGTCTATGACATTCCACTCGGCCAACAAAGAGTCTAAAAACTGACTTAATCCCCTTAGTGCTCACTTAGGAACTTAAGCACTTTAACTTCCTTAGCCACCATTACTTACTCTTCCTTAACCACACCACTTAGTTACCACCTAAATAATGCATAATTCCTAACTTAGGAATGGTTTCTAGACTCAACCGAGGCTACGAAACATCTTAAGTTAGCCTAGAGATGAAAACCGAGAGTTTGAGACACTTTTAGGATGCCTGGAGCTTAGGGGAAAAATGCCTTGGCGACGCGTCGCTAAAGGCATTGACATTCGGACAACTTTGGCATCTCTCGGCGACGCGTCGCCAACTCACGTCGCCGGTGCCAAATGGCGTCGCTACTGGCAACGTGTCGCCAATGCCTTTCCAGCATTGTGCGACAGCATGCGATCTTGCACGAAATCTACTCAAACTTTCTCATCCCAAGCTCAAATCACATGGGTCTTGTTTCTACTTCATTCCCACACAAAACACTACATTTCTATGCATTATTTGAACTTAATTAACTTGAACCCTTACCTCAAACTTAGTCACAAGGCAAGAATCGAAGCACAAGCCTTCCTTAGCACAACCAAGCTCTCTTGAGTTCCAAACCTAAAACCAATGTGATATGACACCAATAACTTCAAACCAAGACCATTTCTAGCTATGGAAATGACTTAGAACCAGCCCATGAAAACCCAAGAAGCTTACCTAAGGTTTCAAGTCCAAACAAGTATTAAAGAGCTAGTTGAAGCAAGAACACCAAAATGAAGCTTGAGGCTTCTTGTAAACACCTTGGAGCCTTCAAATTAGATGGAAAATTGCATAAATGGGAAGCTTTGGAGTAGGAATTTTGGTAGGGAGAGGAAGCTACGAAATTTGGGGAAGGAAACAAAAGGCAAGGAAGTCAACTTACCCAAAAATACAATAACTCCCCCCACTAAGGCACACTTCTTCCACTCTTGCTCCTTGACCCTTAAATTCTCATTTTTTTTAATTTGGTTACCAAACTCTCAACCCAAAACCATCTTTATTTTGTTCTAAGGGACACTTTGGCCACTTAAGATCTAAATGGCTTAAATAAACACTTAGTGCAACATTTTACCCAAAACCTTCAAAGACGGTTCTAATAGATAGGATAACTAATGGTCTTGACTTAACTAAGCCAAATTTCTTACATGACCCTAATTTCATCAAAATTATAGTCATGCTTTTAACTTGGGTCAAGATTACCATTTTACCCATTTTTGACTTTAAGGTGCCAAACCACACTTAGGAACTCACTTACTTAGTTAAACTTGTCTTTCTTGCTTAACAAGGTGCTAACTTGAGGTACTTTATTTAATAAAAACACTTAAACAAACTAAAACAAATACTTACTTGGTTAAGACCCTTCTTTGACTAGGAGAGCCGTCAAAGGATGGTTGATACTTTAGAGTTTCTTGGCCTATAACTTTCAGGAAGCATGATTTGGTTTAAATAGTTGTTTGTGTCAAAGCTATGTCTATGTAGCAGCCCATTTGGTTTGAACTCCTCATAAACTTTGTAAATATGTGTTTAGGATAGTTGTTATGTTTGTTTGGTTTGGTGGTTGGGTGATCCACAATTCTAGTAGTTTAACTTCTTATTTCTTATTTTCATGGTTTGTTTGTTCTAGCAAAAGTGAGGTTATTGTACTTTAGTATTTGACAGAATTCTTTATCTTATAATTTCCTGTGGAATTGACACCTAATTCACCACTACCACACTTGACACTATACATTAATGGATGAGATTGAAATTAAGGTTGAGAAGATTTTTTTATAAACTTCTATCCCATGATAGTTTCTAACATTTTTTATTTATTGTAAATAGGGTCTTTAACCCAACTTTTGTCTTCATAACTTCCAAGATCATACCCAATTTGTAGTCTTTCTACTAATTTAACTAAATCAAATAGAATTCCAATAAAAAATATCAACTTTGATCCCTAAAGTTTCTTCTTTCTAATTCTAACATCTTAAAACTTGCAAATCTAAAAGTCGCCATTGTTTTCACTTGACTCCAATCTAACTTGGCAGCTGCACTTGATTGTAGTAGGGGTCCATGGACACCCCTTTTGTCAAAAAATTATTAATAAGGGGTATATATTTTACTACTTGGACCCCCTTTTAATTTTTATTGGACCCCCTATTCTTTAAAATATACCATGAAATATTAAAAAGTGGTTCTTTTCTATAAAAAAAAAAAAAAAAGACAAGTTGTGAACCACTCCCTTTAGTTTTCTAGCAAATTTTTATTGGCCAAAGCCCCTATTTAACCACTTAAGTTTCATGTTCTTTGCAGTTAGATACTAAACATATTTTGTCTTACATGCATATCCTCAAACATATGAAATACTTCAAGGAAAATTTTAGCAAAACACAAAGTTTAGAGGTCAAGTAGTAAACAATATGTGAATTTAGGAGTTAAAAGGGAACTTATGCCTTTTTCTATTCAATAGGGCTTCACCGAGTCACCCTCCCCAATTGATTTTTGGCGTTGAACTCTGAAACACCAAAGCCAAGCGAGCGGCGGAAACAAACAAACAAAAGTAGCTTTTGTCAAATTTTTTTCCAAGAAAAGGTTTGTTTTACTTTTATCTATTTATATTGCTATTTTCTTTTTCATTGTTTTACACGTGCTTGACTTGATCATCCTTCCCCGTCCTGTAGTTGTTCTATCCAGTGCAGAGAGGGCGGAAAAATGTCGCTGAATAAACATTTTTTTTTACCACTTTTACTTGGACATAGTTGATAATTAATAGAAAATGGCTGGAGAATATATAAGGGCTAATTCAAGTATTATTCATAGAAATTTGAGATTTCTTTATCAATCAAGTTTAATTAATTAGTTATATGTCTGATTGCATTTTTTTTCTTGTCATTTTTTTTCTTAAATGTTCTTTTACTTGTTTATTTCTATTCTTGTCTATACATGTGAATAGTAAATTATTATTAAATTATTCAAGTATAGCAAATAAACTTGAGTTGTCATTTTTTTTTCAAGTTATGTTAAGGTACTTTAAAAAGCAAGAGGCTGTGGAGTCTTCAACACATATTGTTGTAACATCAAACTCAATGAATAAGGAACCACAAACTCAAGAAACGACAAGTGGTGATAAGTCCAATTTTAGGGGGGCAAGGTTCGTCAAAGTATATGAACATTGATTTAAATAACCTTCCAGTTGATCCAGGAGAATGACAAAAAATTAAAAATTTTCATCTAACTGCTAGAGATGAAGTTAGAAGAGCATATCTTCAAAAAGGACCTTATCAACCTTGACATCATACCTTTCAAGAAAAGATTATTGGAGGTAGAGCTCACCGATTTAACTCTACTTGGTTTGATAACTATAAATATTGGTTGGAATATAGTATAAAAGAGAAAGCAGCATTTTGTTTATGTTGCTATTTATTCAAGCCTGAAATTAAAAGTCAAGGTGGATATGATTCTTTCGTAAGTGGCGGGTTTAAGGCTTGAAACAAGAAAAACTGACTGGATGAGCATGATTTTGGAAGTGCACACAATCTAGTAGTTCAAAAGTATCAGAATTTGATGAAGCAATCTCAGTCAATTATCTCTGCTTTTGATAAGCAGACAAATTTGGCTAAGAATGAGTATCGAGTTTGGTTAAATTCGTCAATTGATTGTGTTAGATTTTTACTATGGCAAGGATTGCCTTTTCATGGTCATGATGAGCATGATGATTCAAGTAACAAAGTGAACTTTCTTGAACTCTTACATTTTTATGCAGAGCACAATGAACAAGTGGTAGTGTTGTATTGAAGAATGCTCCAAAGAATTCACAAATGATTGCTCCTTCAATTCAAAAAGATACTGTGCATGCTGCTGCAAGAGAAAATGTTAAGGCTATTATTAGAGATGTTGGAGATGATTTTTTTGGAATTTTGGTGGATGAATTTCGTGATGTGTCTTTTAAGGAGCAAATGGCTTTGGTTTTGCGATATGTAAACAGTAAATGGCTTGTTATGGATAGATTTATTAGAGTGAAACATGTGATTGATACTTCAGTTGTGTCACTCAAGGTTGCCATTGACTCTATGCTTTCAGAACATAGACTAAGTTCATCTAGAATTCGAGGTCAAGGATATGATGGAGCTAGTAACATACGAGGTAAGTTTAATGGTTTAAAAATTTTCATTATGAGAGAAATCAATCTGCATACTATATTCATTATTTTGCTCACCAGTTTCAGTTGACGCTTGTGTTTGTTGCAAAAAATCATTTTGCTATCAATAATTTCTTTGAGTTGATTTCTTGGTTGTTGAATATGGTTGGAGCTTCTTATAAATAAAGAGATAAGCTTAGAGAAAAGCAAACACAAAAAGTTGTGGAATCATTAGCTAATCATGAGCTTGAAACTGGTCGAAGTTTAAATCAAGAAAAAGGTATTAAAAGAGCTGGTGATACTTGTTAGAGATCTCATTATGGTTCACTCTTGAATGCAATAACTGTGTATTTCTTAATTATTAATGTTCTTGAAGATGTTGAAAGAGATGGTACATTACAGAACCAAAGAGCAAAAGCACATCACCTTTCAGAGTTATTAGAAACATTTGACTTTGTCTTTTGCCTATGCTTGATGATCAAAATATTAGGGCTCACAAATGATCTGAATTTAGCCTTAGAAAAATGATACCAAGAGATTGTTAATGCAATGCCACTTGTTAAAGTTGCTAGAAAAAAGTTGCAAGATATGAGAGATGAAGGATGGGAGCTTTATCTAACTGAAGTTTCTTCATTTTGTAATGAGTATGGCATTCACATCCCAAGCATGGAAGATCCATATGCTCCAAAAAGGCATCGAAAAGGTTCACAGGTTAGCAACTTGCACTATTACAAAGTTGATTTATTTAATAATATCATAGCTATGCAACTTCAAGAGCTAAGAAGCCGTTTCAATGAAGTGAACACAAAATTGCTTCTTTGTATTGCCTGTTTGTGCCCATCTTAGTCTTTCCATGCATTTAATGAGGAAAATTTGTTGAAAATGGCTGAACTTTATCCGGCAGAGTTTCTTGCAGTTGAACTTGTAGCACTTCGATATCAACTTCAAAATTATATTGTAGATGTGCGTGGAGATGAAAGGTTTATTAATTTGAAAGGTATTGGAGACCTTGCAAAAAAGATGGTGGAAACGAAGAATCATATTATCTATCCACTCGTATACCTTCTTTTGAAGTTGGCACCGATTTTACCTGTAGCAACGTCAACCATGGAGTGAGCTTTTTTAGCAATAAAGTTGATAAAGAGCAATTTGCAGAATAAAATGAGTGATGATTTTTTAAATAATTGTTTAGTGGCATACATTGAAAAAGATGTATTCGACAGTATTAATAATGACACAATTGTACAATTTTTTCAAACTATGGGAACTCGTCGAGAGCAATTGTAATAATTTATGTTTTATCCTTAGAGTATATATGCAAATTCATAAGTTTTATTATTGAACATTAGAATTTATTACTGTGTAAGTATATGAATGGACCCCCCTTTGAAAAAATTATGAATCCGCCATTGGTAGCTATTCTTCCTTATCTAAAGACGCAATCTCCATGGCCTATTGCTTCACCCAGCTCGTCAAAACCCCTTCAACTTTTGTTGTTTCTACTTGTGCTCAAATGAACGAGGAAACTTGTGGCCCAAGGAGTCGCAAACCAATTTTGCTCAAATTGCTACCTAAAGGTTTGTCAGCCTCAAATCATTAGATCTTCACCCCACTATAGCAATAGACCTCATTGGGCATGCAGCAGTTTGTGTGAAGATAAGTGTGTGGCTCACGTTGTTGGGCTTTGCATTGGGCATTAGGTTTCCTTATTGATTCAAGCAAACAAGGGGAAATGGTGATAAAAATGGTGATAACAATGGTGTGCGAGGGGCAATGGAGATTGTCATCGAAGAAGGAAGGATGGCTACCATAGGTAAGATTGAAGTCAGGTGAAAATGGTGGTTGAGATATTAGAGTCACAAGCTTAGGGTGTTTGGAGTGGGAGCAAAAAAAATTTATGGATTGACATTGAAATATTCATTTACTGTGTTTTAGAAGAAACGTCTTAATAAATGAAATTACTATTTTAAAGTTGAGATAAGAAAACACTAATTTATTGTGAAAAATATGAATAAATTCAACATAAAATTAAAATTACAGAAACAAAAATATATTTTATTAATATTTACCTACGTAATAATAAAAAATAGAAAATCCCCATGTTTATTAGAAAAAAATGGGGGGTAGAGAAAGTAAACCGATACATCTTTCTGATATTACTTGTATATGTAATTAGTTGTTATGCATGTCAGTGCAAGCACAAATAATTGTTAATAATATTGTGAATAGCTAATTGCATATAGAAACATAGTTATTTGTATGGTGAGGTGTTATATATACAGTTTTGAATAAAGGTACAAATAATTATATAATTTGACACTGGATCATATTTTTTAAGACTCGAGTTACAATATACTCTTAACTGGAACCGTCTGATTCTAAATGACAACTCTTGTTTTTACTTTATGTGAGATTCCAATGGCAATCGTTGTTCTTTTTCCCCAGTGAGCTGCTAAAATAGCTAGAAACAATATTATTTCATAAAAAATATACAAAAGTATTCTTATACAAAAGCATAAAATGTGAGAAATATTTAGTAAAGCAATTTGCTACTAGCTAGCTTCGATTTGGCGTTATCGTGTGATGCATGTCGAATCGAAACCGAGTCTGTGTAGTTTAGCTCGCTCTGAAGTAAAATGTTATTGATAAATTAACCTTCAAGCTTATTTTTACTGATAATCAAGCTTATCTTTACTGATAATCCTGCAAGTCTTATCTCTTGCAAGGAAAAGATTGTTAGCCGTTGCTTGTGCTTGGGGTGAGCATGTTTCAAGGTTTATTTGAGTTTTTGGTAGAACTGAACTAATCTAAAATAAATTTTATTCTAAAAATTTTCTATCCAACCCAAAAATTAAGAACCAATCAAAACCAAAATTATGGTTTTAAGTTTTTCGGTTTTGATTCTTATATTTTTTGGTTTATACTATATAACTATACTAACATTAAAATCAAATAAGATTGCACACACAAAAATCTTTTCTGACAATGGTTTGTAAAATTAGGAATGCATGTATTTGTGGAGTGAGTTTGAGATAGTTACGACTTAAGATTAGGTTTAGAACTAAAAGACAAAAAATCCTTATAATATAATTTTTAATAGATAATTATATATGTAAAGTTATAAATTTTATAATACATTAATATATATACCTCGGGTTGGTTCTATGTAAAACCAAAACCAACTTGAAAACAGATGATTTTTCCAAGAGTGGAACCGACCTATAAACCATGACCAATTTCGACCTAATCTAACCTAACTCACCCTCTATTGGGTTGGATAAACCCATGGTTCTATGATAAGCTTATATTTATTATATTTATTTCTCTCATATTTAGTATGTTTTGAACCTTAAATATATATTTTGAGTATATTTTATAGCTTAGAGCATATCTGGACTTAATTGATTGAAAGTGAATTTAATTTGTCATTTTACAAGTTTTAATTTGGTTGTGCTCTTTCAGGATATTGACAGATTGGTGATGTTCCGGTAGAAAAATTATATCTTTAGCTACAGAGATCGGAATGAAGTGATTCTTGATTCATTGAAAAGCTAACATCTGGACCTACAAATCACATTCAGACCATCAAACTAATTTTGCACGTTAAGAGGGTCAAATTCGGCTTCAAAGTCGCCATTTACGAGTCACCGCTGGTTCAAAAGCAGCTGTAGTATTTTGGGTATATCTTTTGCTGTAGATGTCCGTTTTATGTGATTCAGGTGTCGTTTCGAAGATAAGAAAGAGCTCTACAACTTTTATGCTTTAATTTTTGAGAAATAATGGCTGAATCAAGGTCGAATATCAGCTTGAAGTTGCTGTTACTGTTCTGGAGTATTGCTTGGCTGACAACTTTGAAACCTTATAATTATTTTGAATCTTTTTATTTTTTTAGGGTACTTTTGTAACAATATAAAAAGTTTAGGAATTTTTTATGAGTTTAGCCATAGGTTTTAGTTTTCCTTGGTTTTTTAATCGTTGCTGCCGCCGCCACCCAGCCCCATCTCTCCAGCTCTCTGTTTTTCGTAATTCCAGATTTTGTTTCTTTTATTCTTCTTTGTTTTTCTTTTGATAATGGCTGAGTAATTTTCTGGTTCAGTTCTAGGGATGATTTCCATCACCAACACCGGTTGTGAGGATTGATTTTTCTTACTTAAACTTTCTTTAATTTTAAGTATTTACTTCTTTGTTGTTCAGATTTATTGCAATTAATTTTCCTGTTCTCGCTTGTTAAATTGGTTCTGCAATTGCAAATCTGCTTGATTTTCTTTCAACTGCTTAGGTGAAGAATTTAATTAGAAGTAAGTGAATTGATTAGAGATTACTTTTATTTCTGGTTAGTTCATACAAAGAAGTAAGATAGGTTAAATTGTGTCAAGCTTTTAGATTGTTGCCTGGAATAAACTTTTTGGTTCACTGATCTTAATGCTGATTTTGAGATAATTAGAAATTGCTTTTCAATATTTGGTTACTCAAAATTAAGAAATTAATCTGAAGCTTTTTTTGTTAATTTTACTGCTGAATTCTTAAGATTCTTTTTAGTTTTAAAGAGAGTCCTGGTTATTTGCTTGAATTGAAGAAATATTTTCTTTCGATGATCAACTGCGTGATTGGAATGGATAATCAACCCTGAACTGAACGTTTTTAGTATTGGTTAATTTCGTTTTGATTCTACAATTAATTTATTTCAGCTTTTAATTGAAGAAACCCCCCAATCTTTTATTTCAGTTTTCTGACAGGAAGCTTTCAGTAAAAAAATCTTTTTTGGGATTCGAGCCGGTTTTCACTGCTAGACTATAAATTATTTATTCTGAGTTGTTAGGGATACCAGAATTATTTTTGGCGGTTTCGACGACCGGCCAACAATTTGGCACCGTTGCCGAAGAGATTTTTTTTTCTATTAAAGTTTCCTTTTTCATTTATTTATTTATTTTATTTATGTTCTTTCTTTCTTAGTTAACCAACTTATGCCCAGATCTTCTTGTACAGGTGAATTAGTGTTTGATCCAGAGATTGAGAAGACAGCAAAGGCAAACAGGAAAGCGAAAAGACAAGCAGTCAATTTTTTAGCTTCGACTTCTGCGAACAGCAACTCAGAAAGTAAAGAAGAACCAGTTGTTATTGTAGAAATGGCAGCCCAAAGAACACTAAGGGAGTTGGCAACTCCTGATGTTGTCCAATAACCCTTGTGCATCGATTTTCCTGATATTGAGGTTACATTTGAATTAAAATCTGGATTAATTCACTTATTACCTACTTTTTGTGGTCTTGCAGGTGAGGACCCCCACAAACACTTGAAGGAATTTCATGTTGTCTGCTCAACCATGAAACCAAAAGGGGTTACAGAAAACAGATTAAGCTGAGAGCTTTTCCATTTTTGTTGGTGGACAAGGCGAAGGATTGGCTGTACTACCTTCCCACCGGTTCTATCAGAACCTGGAATGATCTAAAAAGAAAATTTCTGGAGAAGTTCTTTCCAGCATCAAGAGCCGGAACAATTCGAAAGGAAATCAGTGGGATTCGATAGTACAGCGGAGAAAGCCTATATGAGTACTGGGAGAGGTTCAACCAGCTATGTGCAAGCTGTTCACATCACCAGATTTCCGACCAGCTATTGCTGCAGTACTTCTACGAAGGGCTGTTGTTCATGGATCGGAGCATGTGTAGATGCTGTAAGTGAAGGAGCACTTGTAGAAAAAATGCCCGAAGAAGCAAAGGACTTGATTTCTAAAATGGCAGCCAACTCGCAGCAGTTTGGGATAAGGGTAGACCATGCGCCGAAGAAGGTAAATGAGGTAGGAACATCTAGTCTTGAAGCTCAACTTTCTGAACTAACCTCTCTTGTTAGACAAGTGGCTTTGGGACAGGTTCAAAATTCTAGACTTTGTGGCATTTGCTCTGTTCAAGGACATTTTACCGTCTTATGCCCACAATTGCAAGAGGATACAACACCTCAAGTGAATGCGGTAAGTGGGTTTGTTAACCAACCAAAAAGGTATGATCCCTATGTCAATCAATATAACCTTGGTTGGAGAGACCACCCGAATTTGAGATATGGGCAGTCAAGTAATCAACAGTAGTACCCATTTGCCAGTTACAACAAACCAGCACCTCCACCACAGAACCAAACACCTAGCTCAGGTATGGCTTTAGAAGATATTGTAAAAGCATTAGCCACTAACACTCAAATGTTTTATCAGGAAACAAGGGCTAGCATCAAAGACTTGGGGAATCAAATTTCACAGCTGGCAGCCTCGTTGAATAAAATTGAAGCTGAAACAGGGAGACTTCCATCTCAAGCTGAAATCAATCCAAGAGAGCACGCTAATGGCATAACCCTTAAAAGTGGCAAGGAAGTACAAACTACCACGTCAAAGGTGGCAGCACCTGAAAAGGAAAAAGATGGCTTGGAACCAGCAACTTCTAATGCACCAACTGAAGAGGTAAGTAACAAGCCAATTTTTCCAAAATCAAAAATTTTGATTCCACCACCTTTTCCTGGCAGGTTGGCAAAATCAAAGAAATAGGAGACCGAGCAGGAAATTCTAGAGACTTTTAGGAAGGCCGAAATCAACATACCCCTACTGGATGCAATCAAGCAAGTGCCTCGATATGCCAAGTTTCTGAAGGAGTTATGCACCAACAAAAAGAAGCTGCAGGCTGATGAGACAATTAAAGTTGGGGAGAATGTGTCAGCAGTAATCCAAAGGAAGTTGCCACAGAAGTGTAATGATCCTGGTATGTTTACTATACCATGTGTAATCGGTAATTTCAAGTTGGAAAAAGCTATGCTAGATCTAGGAGCATCGATTAACGTTATGCCCCTGTCAGTTTACAAGGCTTTGAACTTAGGACCTTTAAAAAGCACAAGAGTAGTCATTCAACTAGCTGATAGGTCTAATTCATATCCTGAAGGGGTAGTCGAGGATGTTCTGGTTCGAGTAAATGAGCTAATTTTTCCTGCTGATTTCTATATTATTGATATGGATGATAAGTTTGTTTCGAATTTAGCTCATATTTTGCTAGGTAGACCGTTTATGAAAACAGCCAGAACTAAAATTGATGTGCATGAAGGGACTTTATCTTTTGAATTTGATGGGGAGATAGTAACTTTCAATATTTTTGAATCTATGAAATATCCTGAAAATTTTGAATCTGTTTGTCTTGTGGATATTATTGACCCGATTGCCCAAGATAGTTTTGAGCTGAATTTTGTAGGAGATGAGTTGGATTTTGTGTTGACGAACAGCAAAACTGAGAGGGATGCACAGCTGGAAATTAGTGATGACTTGAAGGAGGCCATTATGTCATTACAGTCGCTGCCAGTGTTACCCAACAGGTTAGTTGATCCATTTCTGCAACTACCGAGTACTTATGAAAGAGTTTTGCCCTCTGTTGAACAGGCCCCAAAGTTGGAGTTAAAGTCTTTGCCTGAAAACCTAAAGTATGCCTACTTGGGAAAGGCTAAAACTTTACCAGTAATTATTGCAAGTGATTTGACTGGAGATCAGGAAGAGAAGCTGCAGCGAGTACTGAAGGAATACAAGACAGCAATTGGTTGGACGCTGGCAGACATCAAGGGAATCAGTCCTTAAATTTGTATGCACCACATTCTCCTTGAAAAGGATGCTAAACCGGTAAGAGAGCCATAGCGGAAACTAAACCCAGCAATGAAGGAGGTTGTTTTAAAGGAGATTCTGAAACTTTTAGACCAAGGGATCATATACCCCATCTCTGACAGTCAGTGGGTAAGTCCAGTACATATTGTTCCTAAGAAAACTGGTCTAACTCTTGTTCCTAATGCGCAGGATGAGCTTATCCCTATGAAAGTCCAAAACGGGTGGAGAATGTGTATTGATTTTAGGAGGCTGAATTTAGCTACAAGGAAGGATCACTTCCCACTTCCGTTTATCGACCAGATGCTTGAGAGGTTGGCAGGTAAGTCATTTTTCTGTTTCTTGGATGGATTTTCTGGATACTACCAAATAGCTGTAGCTCCTGAGGACCAAGAGAAAACAACCTTTACCTATCCCTATGGAACTTTTGCTTATCGTAGAATGCCCTTTGGATTGTGTAATGCCCCTGGAACATTTCAAAGATGCATGATGAGTATTTTTTCTGATTTGCTGGAAAATTGCATTGAGATCTTCATGGATGACTTTACTGTTTATGGCAATTCTTTTGATCAATGTCTGGATAAATTGGTCATGGTTTTGAAACGCTGCATTGACACAAACTTGGTCCTGAATTATGAAAAATGTCATTTTATGGTTCAGCAGGGAATAGTTTTGGGTCATGTAGTTTCATCCAGGGGTATTGAAGTTGACAAAGCCAAGGTGGACCTAATTGCCAACTTACCCTATCCTACTAATGAGCGAGAGATTCGTAGTTTTCTTGGCCATGCAGGTTTTTACAGGCGTTTCATAAAGGATTTCTCAAAGATTGCACAACCTTTAACCAGGCTGTTACAAAAGGATGTGTCTTTCGACTTTGGAGAGAATTGCAAAGTTGCCTTTGACAAGCTTAAAGAGTTGCTTACATCTGCACCGATTATACAACCTCCTAATTAGGACATTCCTTTTGAGATCATGTGTGATGTCAGTCAATATGCTGTAGGAGCTGTACTTGGCCAAAGAATTGGGAGGAACAGCTATGTCATTTACTACGCATCAAGGACGCTGAATCCTGCCCAATGCAACTATTCGACCACAGAAAAGGAGCTTTTAGCTATTGTTTTTGCTTTAGATAAATTTCGATCATATTTACTGGGGTCTAAAGTAATTGTTTTTTCTGATCATGCAGCCCTCAAGTACTTACTGGCAAAGAAGGAATCTAAGCCAAGACTTATACGCTGGGTTCTGTTATTGCAAGAGTTCGACTTGGAGATCAAGGACAAGAGAGGAGTTGATAATTCTGTGGCTGACCACTTAAGCCGACTGGTGCATGACGAAGAGGCTTTGCCAATTTTAGAATTATTTCCCGACGAGCAGCTGCTACAAGTGCAAGGTAAGGAGCCTTGGTTTGCTGATATTGTGAATTTTCTAGTTGCTGGAATTTTACCGATAGACTTGAACAAAGCAAAGAGGAACAAAATTAAAAATGACTCTAAGTATTATATATGGGATGAACCATATCTGTGGAAAATCGGTTCTGATCAAATTATTCATAGGTGTGTGCCTGATTATGAAATTCATTCCATTCTTACTTATTGTCATAGTTATGCTTGTGGAGGACACTTTGGTCCTAAAAGGACAGCTAGGAAAATTTTGGACTGCGGGTTTTATTGGGAAACATTGTTTAAGGATTCCTACCAGTTTTGTAAGAATTGTGAAAAATGTCAAAGAGTTAGAACTTTATCCCACCGAAATGAAATGCCCCAAACCCCCATGTTATATTGTGAGCTTTTTGATGTATGGGGAATGGATTTTTTGGGACCCTTTCCTAACTCTTTTGGATTTGTTTACATATTGCTTGCTGTGGATTATGTTTCAAAATGGGTAGAAGCAAAGGCTACCCGTACTAATGATTCTAAGGTTGTTGTAGGATTTCTCAAGTCTAACATTTTCAGTAGGTTTGGGATTCCTAGAGCAATTATTAGTGATCAGGGTACACATTTCTGTAACCGTACTGTTGAAGCATTAATGAAGAAATATGGGGTGCACCATCGAGTAGCCACTGCCTACCACCCACAAACTAACGGGCAAGCTGAAGTTTCAAATCGGGAGATAAAAAGCATCTTGGAGAAAACAGTCAATCCTAACAGGAAAGACTGGAGCCTGCGCTTGGAGGATGGACTATGGGCTTACCGGACAGCATATAAAACACCAATTGGGATGTCACCGTATCGGTTAGTTTTTGGTAAGTTGTGTCATTTACCTGTGGAGATTGAACATCGTGCTTTTTGGGCTGTTAAGCAGTGCAACTTGGATCTGAAAGAAGCTGGAAAAGAAAGAAAGTTGCAACTTCAGGAGCTGGAAGAAGTCAAGTTGGAAGCATATGACAATGCTAGCATGTATAAGGAGCGCACAAAGTACCTTCATGACAAGCGGCTGAATTGTAAACAATTTTTTAAAGGTCAAAAGGTATTGCTTTTTAATTTAATGTTGAAGCTCATGCCAGGTAAGTTGAAATCTAGATGGATTGGTCCATTTGTTGTAGTGAATACTTTTCCATATGGTGCTGTTGAAATTGAAAGTTTGGAGACTAACAAAGTTTTTAAAATGAATGGCCACATGTTGAAACCTTTTCTTGAAAATATTGTTGTCTTTTATATAGAGGAAATTCACTTGGTTGCTCCTACCTAGGAGTCAGGCTGATGCAAAAAGCAGGTTGTCTAGCCAAAGACAATAAAGAAAGACGCTTTTGGGAGGCAACCCAAGTGTGGTTTTGTGCCACGAACAATTAGGATTTTTTTTTCTTTCTTTTATTTTTATTTTTTAGGTTTCGTTATTCTCACAACTAATTTTCTTGGTCAGGCAATATCTCTCTCAAGCTGGAGGTGAACTGAACCATATGGGGCAACAAGCTGAAGTCAAATTATGGGCAATAGATCATTGTGAAATCACCTTTCAGGGCGGTATATTTTCTTTTCCCCATCTGTGCTTTTATTGTAAACATTGAGGACAATGTTTGATTTAAGTGTGGGGGAGTGGGTAGCTTGAGCCATAATTTTCTCTTGTCAAAATTTTGAACTAATTTTTTTTTATTCATACTTTTGAGTATCGATCTGAATTGTTAGATGATTTCACCTTTTTGGTTCTTGAATGATTAGCTTGAGTGTTGAGTTAGTAATTTATTAGTCTTTATGCAACTACCAAATTTTATTTTAAATTGTTGTTGTTGCAATTTTTTATCAAGTTAGTTGATGGTTATCTTAAGAAGCTGATTTTTCCATCAAATTTGTGTACCTAGTACATTGATTTAAACCTTATGAGATATGAGCTTATTAAGTTGAATATGCGGTTTGTTAGGTTGATGGATGATTTGAATCACTTGAGAAAAAAAATAAATAAATAAAAAATTGTTTGACTTGTTGCATTCTGCAAAAAAAAAAAAGGAAAATTTGCTACTCCGCTGTTCTGGGTATTGAAATAGGTTGGAGTCTTCTCCTGAGACAAGAGTCAATCACTGCTTGAAAAGGTACTGGGAACATGAGTATGGTCAAAAATCGCTTTGGAGTTGTGTCGAGTTAGTAACTTGGGTATGGTAGAGTCTCTATTATGCACTCGCTAAACGGCGGAACACAAGAAAAAGACAAAAGAAAAAAAAAGTGAAAAAATCAAGTCAAATAAAAATAAAAAGTAAATTCTCATGTGATCTCTTATTTTTCATGGGTTTGTGGTAAGACCGGTGGTGCTTTTTGAGTTCTTATCTACCTGGTTTGTTCTCTTTACTTCCTGCAAAAGTTTGATGCTTTTCTCAAATTTTTAATTGTGATTATTGCTAGCTTGAGAAGAAATTGTTTTCAATGACTTATTTAGTTTTGAGTTGTTATTGCCGAGTAGATTGCATGTTTAATTCCTCTTCTTAAGTTTTTCAAGACCCTTGGATGTGAAATTCTCTTACTTTATTTAGCTCAAAAGTATGTTTCTAATTTTAAGTTTTGCCCAGGGACAAGCAAAAGCTAAGTATGAGAGAATTTGATAAGCTTATATTTATTATATTTATTTCTCTCATATTTAGTATGTTTTAATATATTTTGAACCTTAAATATATATTTTGAGTATGTTTTGTAGCTTAGAGCATATCTAGACTTAATTGATTGAAAGTGAATTTAATTTGCCATTTTACAAGTTTTAATTTGATTGTGCTCTTTCAGGATGTTGACAGATTGGTGATGTTCCGGTAGAAAAATTATATCTTGAGCTACAGAGATCAGAATGAAGTGATTCTTGATTCATTGGAAAGCTAACATCTGGAGCTACAAATCACATTCAGACCATGAAACCCAGTTTGCACGTTAAGAGGGTCAAATTCAGCTTCAAAGTCGCGATTTACGAGTCACCGCCGGTTCAGAAGCAGTTGCAGTATTTTGGGCATATCTTTGGCTGTAGATGTCCGTTTTATGCGATTCAGGTGTCGTTTCGAAGATAAGAAAGAGATCTACAACTTTTATGCTTTGAGTTTTGAGAAATAATGGCTGAATCAAGGTCAAATATCAGCTTGAAGTTGCTATTGCTGTTCTGGAGCATTGCTTGGCTGACAACTTTGAAACCTTATAGTTATTTTGAATCTTTTTATTTATTTGGGGTACTTTTGTAATAATATAGAAAGTTTAGGGAGTTTTTATGAGTTTAGCCATAGATTTTAGGTTTCTTTGGTTTTTAAAAGCGTGGCTGCCGCCGCCACTCAGCCCCATCATCTCCAGCTCTCTTTTTCGTAATTTTAGACTTTGTTTTTTTTATTCTTCTTTGTTTTTCTTTTGATAATGGCTGAGTAATTTTTTTGGTTCAGTTCTAGGGACGATTTCCATCGCCAACACCGGTTGTGAGGATTAATTTTTCTTGCTTAAACTTTCTTTAATTTCAAGTATTTACTTCTTTGTTGTTTAGATTTATTGCAATTAATTTTCCTGTTCTCGCTTGTTGGATTGGTTATGCAATTGCAAATCTGCTTGATTTTCTTTCAACCGCTTAGGTGAAGAATTCAATTAGAAGCAAGTGAATTGATTGGAGATTACTTTTATTTCTGGTTAGTTCATACGAAGAAGTAAGACAGGTTAAATTGTTCAAGCTTTTGGATTGTTGCCTGGAATAAACTTTTTGGTTCATTGATCTTAATGCTGATTTTGAGATAATTAGAAATTGCTTTTCAATATCTGGTTACTCAAAATTAAGAAATTAATCTGAAGCTTTTTCTGATTAATTTTACTGCTGAATTCTTAGGGTTCTTTTTAGCTTTAAAGAGAGTCCTGTTTATTTGCTTGAATTGAAGAAATATTTTCTTTCGATGATCAACTGCGTGATTGGAATGGATAATCAACCCTGAACTGAGCGTTTTTAGTATTGGTTAATTTTATTTTGATTCTACAGTTAATTTATTTCAGCTTTTAATTGAAGAAACCCCCTCAATCTTTTATTTCAGTTTTCTGACAGGAAGCTTTCAGTAAAAAAATCTCCTTTGGGATTCGACCTGGTTTTCACTGTTATACTATAAATTTATTTATTCTGAGTTGTTAGGGATATCAGAATTATTTTTTGCGGTTTCGACGATCGACCAAATTCCACGAATGGCAAGTGTTGGTCCCATTCACCTTTGAAATCCAACACACAGCTCCTGA
This sequence comes from Aquilaria sinensis, assembly GCA_005392925.1. Lineage (NCBI taxonomy): Eukaryota > Viridiplantae > Streptophyta > Magnoliopsida > Malvales > Thymelaeaceae > Aquilaria > Aquilaria sinensis. Next base: position 79,184 of record SMDT01001409.1, read on the forward strand.
GCATGTCTTCTAGTATCTGTATCACCCTTTCAGATTGCCCATCTGTTTGAGGATGATAAGCAGTACTCAGGTGGATTTTGGTTCCTAGTGCTTTATGAAAAGTAGTCCAAAACTGAGCTATAAATCTTGGATCTCTATGAGATACAATGGAGTCTGGCACTCCATGTAGTCTCACTATCTCTTGGACATAGATCTAAGCTAACCTCTCCAAGGAGTCTGTGAGTTTCATAGGTAAGAAGTGGGCACATTTGGTTAGCCTATCCACAATGACCCATATTGTATCATGCCTTAATTTGGTCATAGGCAACCCAGTCAAAAAGTCCATGGTTATGTTGCCCCACTTCCTCACTGGTATAGGTAGAGTCTGTAGGGTACCAGCTGGCTTCTGGTGCTCTACCTTTACCCTCTGGCATGTGGCACATTTGGAGACATAAGTAACTATGTCTCTCCTCATGTTTGGCCACCAGAAGTGAGTCTTCAAGTCTTTATACATTTTCTCACTTCCTAGATGGATGTTCAACTTGCTTGTGTGAGCTTCTTCAAGTATTTCATCCCTGAGCTTTGCTCCTTTAGGCACATATATTCGGTCCTTGAAGTACAGTAATCCTTGCTTGTAGGCAAAGGATTGATACAAGGAACCTTTTTCCTCTCCTGAGATCTTTTTCAGATCAGGATCTGTCTCCTGTGCCTTTTTGGCTTCTTCAATCCATCCAGACTGAATTGTCAATGTGTAAATTTGGGCTTCCTCCCACTTATGCCATTTATGCCATAGGCATAGCAGACTATTTTGCTCATCATGATCAGCTATGGATCCTCCCTTCAAAAGTCCTGTGTACTTCCTGCTCAAGGCATCTACTACTAGATTGCCTTTGCCCTCTGTGTGCTGTATACTGCAGTCATAGTCCTTGATGTACTCTAACCATCTCCTTTGCCTCATGTTCAACTTTTTCTGAGTGAACAAGTACTTTAGGCTCTTATGGTCAGTGTAGATCACAAAGGAACTACCCATCAAGTAATGTCTCCATTGTTTCAGAGCAAAAATCACTGCTGCCAGTTCTAGGTCATGGGTAGGATAATTTTGCTCATGGGGTCTTAACTGCCATGACCCATAAGCAATAACATTTCTGTCTTGCATAAGCACACAACCTAACCCAGATCTAGATGCATCTGTATATATGATGTAGGGCTTACTTGGATCAGGAAGAATCAATACTAGAGCTTCAGTCAACCTCTGCTTGAGCTCCTAGAAACTATTTTCACACTTCTCAGTCCACTCAAATCTTTGACCCTTCTTGGTCAGATGAGTAAGAACTGAGGCAATCATGGAAAAGCCTGATACAAATCTCCTGTAGTATCCAGCTAATCCTAGGAAACTTCTGATTTCCTTCACAGTCTTTGGTCTTCCCCACTCTTGCACTGCCTTGACCTTTTCAGGGTCTGCCTTAAGGCCTTGTGCATCTATGATGTGTCCTAAGAAAGACACCTCCTTTATCCAGAATTCACACTTGGATAACATAGCATAAAGCTGATGCTGCAACAGAGTCTTTAAGACAATCTTCAGATGATGTTCATGTTCATTTTCATCCTTGGAATACACTAGGATGTCATCAATGAACACAACCACAAATTTGTCCAGATGTGGTCTGAACACCCTATTCATCAAGTCCATGAAAGTAGCTGGGGCATTAGTCAAACCAAATGGCATGACTGTGTACTCATAATGCCCATATCTGGTCCTAAATGCAATCTTAGGAATATCTTCTTCCTTTACTCTCAATTGGAAGTATCCAGATCTCAAATCTATCTTGGAGAAGATCTTAGCTCCCTTGAGTTGATCAAATACATCCTCAATCCTAGGGAGTGGATACTTGTTCTTGATAGTCACTGCATTAAGCTTCCTGTAGTCAATGCATAGTCTCAAAGATCCATCCTTCTTTTTCACAAAGAGAACAGTAGCTCCCCATGGTGAAACACTTGGCCTTATGAACCCTTTTTCAAGAAGTTCATCAAGTTGTTTCTTGAGCTCATTCATCTCTGTGTTTGGCATTCTGTAAGGAGGTATGGATATTGGACTAGCTTCTGGTTGCAGCTTGATTTCAAATTCAATCTCCCTTTGTGGAGGAATACCTGGCAGGTCTTTAGGAAAGACTTCTGGAAAGTCTCTCACTATAGGTATTCTGTCCACTTCCTTATCACAGTGCAATTCATTCAATGCATAATAGTAATCATGCTCAGAAATCACAGGTATCTCATCTAATACCTCTAGCTCCATGCCATGCATTTCATACACTAATTCCTTAGAATTCACTAATGCATGCACTTCACCATCAGGCAATGTGATTTCCCTCTTAGCACAATCAATTCTTATGTTATGCATAGCAAGCCAATTCATACCCAGCACTAAATCATACTTAGGAATGTCCAACACTAGCAAATTAGTCATAACCTTATTCTTTCCTACTACTAGCTCACAACCCTCAGCTAGGTCATTAGTGAAAAGACATTGACTACCTGCTGTTTTCACTAAGGATATCCTAGGCATGATTTCAGTAGGCAATTTCATGGCATTAACAAATTTCCTAGCCACTATAGACGCAGATGCACCAGTATCAAACAGAACATTAACAGGCATACCATTAAGGTAAATGTTACCTCTTAGTGCTCCTCCCTGCTCTGATGTCTCTGGCCTCTCCACTTGGAAGACTCTGCCAGCTCTCTGCGCTGGAGGCCAAGGCACTGCAGGAACTGGCCTCTACTGTCCCTCCCTTGGTGCTCCTCCTCTAGGTCCTGCCCTAATAGGTCTTACTGGACCTTGGTCTTCTAGCCTCCTTTGAGCTTGTGGGCAGTCTTTGATCCAATGATCCATGGATCCACATCTTAGACACGCTTGGGTATCAAAGTAGCAAGGTTTCTTTCCATGAAACCTCCTACACTTAAGGCACCTTAGGCCAGGGAACTTCCCCTTAACCTTGCCCTCACCACCAAAATGGGAACTCTTGGCAATTCCCTTGCCATGTGGTGGCTTCTTCTGCTTGCCTCCTGCCTGACTACTTTCCCCTGGTCCACTGGGAAAGTACTTAGTCTCATACTCCTCTTGCTCTACTAATAGAGCTTTCTGCACTGCTTCATAGTATGTAACTGCTCCAAAAGGTCTAACAGCCTTTCTAATGTTTGACTTTAGGCCTCTGACAAATCTTTTGTCCTTCAATTCTGATGCCCAGCAGCATCTTCGTCGGGTGACATTATGACTTCGGGAGGGACTTCCTAAAGGGAAGAACGTATGGAGCAAAGGTTTCCCAGAGAAGCGTGCCTGAAATGCTCAGAAAAAAGGGTTAGGAGGTCTCCGGAGTATTTTTCCGGAGAGGAGCCTCCGACGCCCAAGTCAGTGCCCTGAGGGGAGATAGAGGAGCACTAAGGGATTAGAAGGCCTTGCCTGCTTGTGTTTTCTCCGGGAGAGAGGGTCGGGATCCCTTGCCAGGGCCTGTTTCCTGGTATTTATAGGAATGCCCAGCCCGTTCAGATCATGACACGTGTTCGGTCGGATGCTTTCTGTACCTTCGGGCGTAGGGGACAAGTAGCCGTTTATAGGCCCCTTGAGTCTTGGACTGAGACAGGTTGTGACAAGACTCGAACGGCGTCGGCGCGTCAGACCGCCGTTTGAGGCGGCGTGTAACGCCTGTGGGCGACATGTCAGAGGCTCCTTAAATGCTCATGCCGTACTCCCGAGGTCCTCTGGGCGAGGCCGTCCTTTGGTACGGATGCCCTTCTTCGGGAATTATGCCCGTAGTTCGGGGATTTCCCTGGTTCGGGGGTTCTGCCTTCGGGGAGAGTCTCTCCTGCTTGCAATAGCTGGTTCTTTATCCCTGAAGACGATCCGTTTGGTCCCCCGGGGGAGCCGGCAACATCTTTGAAATTCCTGACGTTCTAGCCGAAGTCCTGAGTTCGAGGCGTTTGGCTTCGCCTCTTCCGAGGTCAGTGTTAGCGCTTCCTTCGGATGACACCAGGTTTCCCGGCCACGCTTTTGGCAGGAAGTATGTAGTGAGAGAGGCGATAGCCCTTCGGCTATCACAGGCCCCCATTCAGAAAGCCGAAGTGGAAACTTCGGCTTGTCAGCTTTTCGGAGAAGCGCCTTTTTTCAGGGCCTTGGGTGTAATACCTGTGCCTGAAGATGGACCTTTTGTCCGAAGACGTAGGCTGTTTGCCCAGTAGCCTGTCTTTTGGTGTCTTCGAGGTAGCCTACTTCTCTCCTTTTGTAGGTCTGCGCAACGTCGCGTCTCGTAACCAGGCGTGTCAGTCTGGAGCGGCGCGCCCAGGTTTTAGGGGTGTCAGAAGGCGTGTCCTTCTTTTGGTGCGATGGCTGACACGTGGCAGCTTGTTATTGACACGGGGATTTGCATCGGATACAGCAGGCGCGCCTTTTTATGCGCAATGAGCAGTTATGGCGACTGTTCGCCTTCGCGGAGTACTTATGACGTCGGTTTGCCTGCCCCTCTCGGCCTATATATATGCTATTCCGTCATAATCTCCTTTTGCTTTTGCTTTTGCTTCCCTCCTGCCTTCTAATCGTTCTTGCATTTTCCCCTGCTTTTTTTTGGTGCTGTTGACGGAGTTTTTTCGGCCACTTTTCACGACGGCGGCTTCAAACCCAGATTTTGGCAAAAGATTCGGTGGGTTTTGATTTCCAGAGTCTTTTGATTTTAAAGATTTCCCGAAGTCGGTTTTTCATTCCCCGAAGTCATTTTTTCTTCAAAAATGTCTTCGCCAACTGTTTCCCCTATCCCGGAAAGTTGGCTTCCCCTTCTTGGTCATACTTGCTGTACGACCTCAGAAAAATTGGAAAGATGGACCGAAAAGTTCTTTCTTCCTTCTTACGCCACCACCAGACTTCCTGGACCTCAGGAGGTCAGTTTTATGAACCGCCAAAACGAGGTTACCATTTTTCGCGCCCAACTGAAGGCCGGACTTCGGTACCCTCCCTCGAGGGTGATTTGCGACTTTTGCCAATTTCATGGCATTGCCGTAAATCAACTTCCCCCGAACTCGTACTGTTACTTTAACGCCTTCCTTTGTATGTGCGGCATTTTCAAAATAGAACCCCATTTCATTCTTTTTTTGCAGTACTATAAGCTCTACACAGTCCCGAAGGGTGGCTTTTACTTTATGCTACCTCGGGGATCAGGGAGCAAAAAGTATATGTTCACCTTCGCCACTAAGGACAGCTGGCGGGGGTGGCAACAAAAGTTTTTCTTTCTGAAGATGGAGGAGGCCTGGTCGTACGTTCCGACCAAGTGGGCTCGGGGAAAATTGGAGATGGACGTCGTAGACCCGAGGATGCTGCTGACTCCTGAGTTGGCATCCAGATTTGCAGACTTCGACAGACGGATCCGAGCAGTCTCCGACTGGGATTCCGAGGTCCCTTCACGCTCCCTTTACCCTTTCCCCATCATGTGGAAACTGATGACCGAAGAGGTCCTTCGGGAACTAGGGGTAGTGAAGGAGCATAAGACGGACCTCGGGATGCCGGCTCCTGCCATCGCCGGGAAAGACTCCTGGCTGGTGAAACTCCTTCGGAAGGAGGTTACTTACGAGGCCTTTTGTGAGAGTAAGTTATCCAAAAAAATTTTTTTGTTATGGATACCACTTAGACTCACACTGATATTTTCCTTCTTTTTCAGAGATGGGCGACGAGTCCGCTGCTTACTACAAGGCGCTCTTCCTCGGTCAAGCCGAGAAGGGGGAGCAAACAAAGAAGGCCGTCTCCCGAAGGCGGAAATCGTCTGGGGCCGGGCCATCCTCGGCAAAGCGGGCGAAGAAAGACGCGCCTTTTCCTCCCCCGGAAATTCCCGAGGAGGTGCACGAAGAGCCTGACGCAGCTGCTGTCCCACCGACCGAAGTCGCCGCTGACGTCCCTCCTCGGAGTCCTACTTCCTCGGCGGCTCTTCTGGACGCCTTGGTGGAAGTCCCTTCTGCCGAGGAGCGCCGCAAGAGCAAAGGCAAGGAGATCTCTGCCGAGGGAGTCCAGGACTCCGACGATGATGTTGCCGAGGTGCCGCCAGGTTCGTTTTTTTTTTTCTTTTAGACGAGCTGGGGTGCTTTTATTTTTTTGTACTTTGAGAATTACTTGTTTTGACAAGCTTCTTGTTTTGCCCTACAGGTGAGGTACCGTTTTCGGGTTGGATGGTCGAGCACGCCAGGAAATGAGCCCTTCGGGATTTCCATATCCCGAAGGGGAAGATCCCGAGAGAGCCTTTCTGGTCGTTTATTGAGGACATGAACTTGTACTCCGACGACTCCCAGCAAATGGCCAACCAAATTTCTACCGGGATCCTCACCGAGCACGCCTTCAAGGCTATTTTCGAGGCGTGCCTGGACGATGAGTCCCTTGCTGCCAGAGTTTCCGAGCATGCTGCCGAAAGGGAAAGATCCCGAAGGAGCCCTTCTGGACATTCACGGAGGACATGAATATGTACTCCGAGGAATGTCCAGCAGATGGCCAAGCAAATTTGCAAAGGGGATGCTTACTGAGGCCTCTTTCAAGGCCCTTGCGGCGGCTCACCCAGGACGACAACTCTGTGGCCGCCAAACTCACCGAATACGCTGCTCAGGTATGCTTCATTCCTTCCTCAGTGCCAACTTTGCCTTTTGATTTCTCTCTAAGTACCTAGCTCATTATTTTGTCTTACTGAGTTTGTTCTTACTTCTTTGCAGCTGTTAGGGTACACTGGGTTTCTTAGAGTTCGGGCAGCGAGGCAGGCAGCATACCGAGCCTCGATCTTGGATCTTTATGGACAAATCAAAGGCCATGTGTTCGGCACTTAGCTGCCAGGAACAGCTCAGATGACTTAAGCTGCTCAGAATGAAGTTGCTGAGCTTCGGGAAGGGTTTTTTAAGGAAAAGGAAGAACTTTTGAAGGACTCCTCCCAGAAGCTTTCCGACATTGGCTCCCAGGTGGCAGAGCTAACTTCGGCTAACGAAGCGACATCAAAAGGAGAAGTCAGAGTCTGAGGATGCTCTCCTCGTGAAGACGCTTGCTGAAAAGACCGCAACTTCAAGCCAAGGTCGAATCTTTGAAGAAGTCTTCAAAAGAGAAGAAGAAGACGAAGGCATTGAAGAAGAAGCTCGCAGATCTGGAGAATGAACTTCGCGGCTTTGGTGGTTAAGAAGCGAGAAGTCCGATGAGATGACAAAGGTCGGTTTTCAAGACGGCTTTTGCCTCGTGCGGCATCAAGTCCTGCAGAGGTTCCCAGATCTGGACCTTTCCTTTTTGGAGGCTCTAAACATTCCCTGAGGGTCCTTGGTGGTCTTGGTCCAAGATCGAGCACCTGAAACTGCCCTTCTTCTCTTCTGGCGCCGAAGGCGGTGGACAAGGACGCAGAGGCTGGTGGTTCCCGAGATGCCGAGATTCCTTAGTTTGTATTAGGGTCCTTTGTCTTCTTTCTTTTTCTCCTTTTTTGTATTCTTTTGGCGAGCTTCCTTCTTTGTAAGCAGGTCTTGGCTTAATAAAGATTATTTCTTTCTTTTGAGAAAATTTGGCTAAGTCTTTTGTGCTTAGAATCTTTTCATTTCCCATTGTCCCGAACACGTTTGCTCAAGAGACTTCGGAAAATCTTTATCTACGCTTATCACAGCGATCACCCTTGGGAAATTCTAACTTCGTATAATTCATACTTTTGCAAGAATTTGTGGCTAAGTCTTTTGTACTTAAGAAATTTTCGGAATTTCCATACTTTTGCTTCCCGAACACGATTCGCTTTGTGAGACTTCTTGAAAATTATATCTTCAGAACTTATTACGGTGATCACCCTTGCTTTTTTCCAATTTGTACAATATAACTCTTCCATCAAAATCCTAAGCATAGAATTTTTTCAAGGCATCTGAATGCCATGTATTTTTTAATTCTATGCCTTCGGTATCGCCGAGCTTGTAAACTCCTTTTCGTACTTCGGCAAGTACCAGGTAAGGACCTTCCCAATTTGCGCGAAGTACCCCGTGGGATGGCCTTCGGGGTGCAAATTCAGCCTTTCGGAGAACGAGGTCTCCCTTCCTTTATTCCCTTTGGCCTGGCTCGCAGATTTATAGCTACTGCCACTCTTTGCTGAAAAGCTTTTCTTCTCAGCTCGGCTATTTCTCTGTGTTCGCCGACGAGGTCAAGCTTGGTTCTCAGGCCGAGGTCATTTCCTCTTTCATCAAACACTTGCACTCGCACTGATGGTTGTACTACCTCGATTGGGATGATAGCCTCCGTACCGAAAATCCGAAAATGAGTGAAAAAGGTGTCTCCCCTGTGGCTCTTCGGGGTGTTGTTCGGTAGCTCCATAACACACTTGGGAGCTCTCCTGGCGCTCCATAACACACTTGGGAGCTCTCCTGGCCATTTCCCTTTTGCTTCCCCCAGCCTCTTTTTCAGACCATCTTTTATGGTCCTGTTAGATACTTCTACTTGCCCATTGCTTTGGGGGTGAGCTACTGGGGCGAAGTGCATCTTTATTCCGAGGTTGTTGATAAATTCTTGGAATCCTTTGTCTATAAACTGGGACCCATTGTCCGCTACTAGTACCTTCGGTATGCCAAATCTGCATACAATGTTCTTCCATATGAACTTCGGCACATCTTTTGCCGAGATAGTCACCAAGGGTTCTGCCTCGACCCATTTAGAGAAATAGTCTACTGCGACTACGCAGAACTTCACGCCTCCAGGTGGCATCGGGAGTGGCCCAATGAGGTCTATGCCCCAAAACTGCGAAGGGCCAGGGATAGTCAGCCGAAGTTACCAATTCCGAGGGTGTCCTTTGGATATTCGCGTGTCTTTGGCAATTACCACACTTCTGGACGAACTGCCTGGCGTCCTTTCTTAGGGTAGGCCAAAAGTATCCTTGGTGAAGTATTACTGCTGCTAGAGCGTCGGTTCCAATGTGCGAACCACAAGCGCCTTCGTGAACTTCTTCGAGGATCATTTCAGTATCCTCTTCGCCAACACACCTCTGCAGTGGATTTGCATATCCCTGCCGATATAATTCTTCTCCAATTAGGAAGAAACGACCAGAGCGTCTTCGCACTTTTGCTGCTTCGTTGGGGTCTTCGGGGAGCGCACTGGTTGCGAGATATCTTTTTATCGGATCTTTCCAGCCTTTTCCCGAAGTTACTATGCTCAGCACTGCGATGCTTGGGTGGTTTAGCACCTCGGTGCATGTTTTCGACTTTGCCAAGCAATCTGCCTCGGCATTATCTCGACGAGGCACATTTTCGATTCGTACGGTGTCAAACTCTCGGATAAGCTTTGCTACCAGTTCATGGTATTTTGCCAAGGTTGGGTCCTTCGCCCCGTAGTCCCCTGCTGTTTTCCGAACTACCAGCTGGGAATCGCTGTGGGCTTTCAAGTTTCTTACACCAATTTTTCTGGCTAGGCGGAACCCTGCTATGAGAGCTTCGTACTCAGCCATATTGTTGGTGACGTTAAAGCTGAACTTGATGGCCTTCATTACTTCTAGACCTTCGGGACCTCTGATAATTACCCCAGCTCCCTGGTGTTCGGATCCCGAAGCTCTATCAACATACAAAGTCCATTCTGGCTCACCTTCGCCGGGATCCGCATGTCTGTCCTCGGTGATGGGTACTTCGGCAATGAAGTCTGCCAGGGCTTGAGCTTTTATGGCTTTCCGAGGTTCATAAGTAATGTCGTGTTCGCCAAGCTCTATACACCATTTGGAAAGCCTTCCCGAATGATCAACTTTCCTCATGACGTCCCGTAGAGGTAGACTACTTCGGACGATGATAGGGTGAGCCTGAAAATATGGCCGTAGCCTTCTTCCTGCCAGTACCAGGGCATATATAGCTTTTTGTAGCAAAGGATACCTGACTTCGGCGCCGTGTAGGGACTTGCTTACATAATAAACCGGCCATTGCTTCGGCCCTTCCTCTTTCACAAGGACCGAGCTTACTGCTTTTTCTGTGACAGCGAGGTATAACACGAGGGGCTCTCCCTCGCGAGGTTGTCGCAGAGTGGGCAGACGGGCTAAGTAGATTTTGAGTTCTTCCCAGGCCTTTTGGCAGTCCTCATTCCAAGGATGATCATCACTTCCGAGGTTGCCCTTCTTTTTTGCTGCCTTAGTGAGGACTTTAAAGAATGCTCGACACCGGTCTCCATATCTGGAAATAAACCTGCTAAGAGAGGTTATCCTTCCGGTGAGTCTTTGCACATCTTTTATTGTGACGGGAGTTCGGAATTCGAGCAGAGCCTTAATTTTTTCTGGGTTAGCATCAATGCCTCTTTCTGATACCATGTATCTAAGAAACTTTCCCGAGGTTACGCCGAAGATGCACTTTTCGGGGTTAAGGCGGATCCCAAAGGTTCTGAGCTGGTGGAAAGTTTCCTTTAGATCTGCGACGTGGTCGGTAGGCAGTTTGCTCTTGACTATCATGTCATCGACATAGACTTCCATATTCCTCCCTATTTGGTCGCTAAAGACCTTGCTCATCAACCTCTGGTAGGTGGCTCCTGCATTTTTGAGCCCGAAGGGCATCCTGATGTAACAATACGTTCCACATTCGGTGATGAAGGCGGTCTTCTCCTCATCTTCGGGGTCCATCCTTATTTGATGATACTCATTGAAGGCGTCCAGGAAACTTAGGAGTCCGTATTCGGCAGTCGAATCCACCAATTGGTCTATTGGTGGGAGAGGGTATGAGTCTTTTGGGAAAGCATCATTCAAGTTTCTGAAGTCGATGCACATTTGGAGCTTACTGCTCCCTTCTTTTGTGGCGATAACCACATTGCTCAACCATTCGAGGTACTTGACCTTCCCTGATTACACCAGCGTCCAATAAGGGCTGGACTTCGGTTTTGACGAGGTTAATTTTATGGACTGAGATGCCCCGCTTCTTTTGCCGGACAAGTTTTGCTTCCGGACTTACTTTAAGGCTATGCTGTATTACGCGAGGGTCTACCCCCGGCATATCTTTTGGCGTGTAGGCAAACAAGTCTTTATTCATCAGTAGAAAGGATACAAGTTTTTTCTTGTCACCCTCGGCCAAGTTTTTTCCTATTCGGGTGCTTCAGCCTGGGACGAGTTCCATTTCTTCCGTTTCTACCTTCGCGGAATCCTCTACCCCGCCCTTTTTTGGTTTTCCACCTGGCAAAGCCTCTGCCTCTACAGTTTGTGCGAAGTTGTTTGCTGGAGCTTTTCGTGCCTTGACGAACACTTTCCTTACTTCGCCCTGATCAATGAAGATTTCTGTGTCTCCACCCTTGGTGGCGAAAGTGACAGTTAAGTATCTTACATCAGGGCGAATGTGCAGATTTCCCTGTGTTTGTCTTCCAAGGATGGCGTTGTATGATGAAGGAACATCCATGACAATAAACCTTGTCATTGTGGAGGCGAATAATTCAGCTGTCCCGTCTACCGAAGTCTCTTTCACCATTAGTGGAAGATCAATCCATCCGAGGACGGGCAGTTCGGATGGTCCTACCCCGAAAGTAGGCGAGGTGACGGTTTGAGATCGCTGCTTGGATATGCCCAAGTTCGGCAGTAATGCGAGAAAGAGGACGTCAGCGTTTGACCATCGTCAAGCAACACTCTTTTGACGTCCTAGTTCCTATCCTCGCCATGATCAGCAGCGGATCGTCATGGGGGAAGATGACGGTGGAACCATCCTTGCGGGCCAGTTTCTTTGTCGGACTCTGATATTCCATGACTGCTATTTCTCTGGCCTTCCTCTTTCTTTCCGAGGATGGGAGCCCCATCGTGATTGTTTGTATTATCCTGCCGGAGGTGGAGGGCGCCTCTTCGGACTTCGGTTTCTCCGCCTGTCGGAGTCATAGTCCTCGTCTTCGGCCTTTCTTCTTCCTTCTTTTCTCCCTTTCGGGGAAGGCATCCGCAGATATCGCCGAAGTTGGCCCAGTTTTATCAGCGACTCTATGTACTTCTTCAGTTGGAAGCAATCTTCGGTGTCATGGCCGTGGTCGCGGTGAAACTGGCAGAACTTCTTTATGTTTTTTTTATTATCAGCGGTCATGGCCCTTGGCCGCTGAATCTGCGTCCCCTGCCTTTCCATCGTCATGAGGATGTTGGTCCGTGTAGTGTTCAGGGGTGTGAAGGTTGGGGGTTTCCTTCCCCGCATTCTCCGAGGTCGTCCCGCCTGTTCGGTTGGATGCCGAGTTTGCTGGTTGGACCCTTCGGCGCGGATGTGATCGGACTTCGGCCACCCATTCTTAGCTCCTCGGCGGTCATGTGCTGTTCGGCCCTTCGGTAAAATTCGCCGAGCGTGTCCGGGGGGTCCTTGGAGAATTCATAGAACAACTGTGAGTCCCTCCGAAGGCCCCGTGTCATGGCGAGAATGCGTATTTCGGGCGGAAGTCTGGAACGCTCAAAGCTTCCCTGTTAAACCTTTCGACATAGTCGCGGATGGTTTCTCCATTCTTTGCTCTATGTCGAACATCTGTACAGGCATTTTCGCCGTCGGCCGACTTCCAATGAATTGCTGTGTGAAGGCCGTGGATAACTCCTGGAACTCCCTGATGGTTCCTGGAGCCAACGAATTGTACCACGCTGTTGCTGGTCCTGTGAGGGTGACCTCAAAGCATTTGCACAAGGTAGCATCATCAGCACCGTGCATTATCATGCTGCGTCTGTACTTTGTCAGGATGGGCCTGTGGATCAGTTCGGCCATCATAGGTCTCCAGCCGAGGTACCCGAAGTCACCTGGCATGGCTGCCTCAACTACAGTTGGGTGAACGGGGACTCATCCCGCAGAAGTTCCCGACAGCCTTGCCCAGACGGGTTTGCGGCTACCTGTTTCTCCACCCTTCTAACCTCGCTAATATCCTCTCCATAAGGAACGTGGCACTAGGCTCTTCCTCTGGGAAGGCTTCTGAAGATTGTCGGCGCCTCTTCGGGGAGCGAGCTCGGCGCCGAGGGGATGGGGACCTCGCCTCAGGCGACGAACTCCTTTGGCTGTGAGACTTTAGGTCGCTTGGACCTTGTTTGTCCCGCAGGCGTTTCCCGAGGGCATGTTTTCCGTCGAGACTCTTCGTGGGATCCCCGCTTCCCAAACTGCGATAGGTTGATTTGGGCTTTTCTCCCGAGGGCGTGCTGGAGGGAGGCCTTTGGGCCTGAGCTTGTTGTGGCCACCTTCGGTCTATCTGCTGTGTCATTTCAGCCACGACAGAACGCTGAAAGTCGCCAGAAAACTCATAGTTACGACTAGAGGGCGCTCTTCCTCGGGCGAGGAAGTCCCTGGGAAGGGTTTGCTCAGCGTAGCCGGTTGAGCCTCAGGCGCGGACGGGGACTTCGGGAGTCCCTTGTCCTTAGAACGCCGAGTTTCAACGACGGCGACCTCAGAGCGGGTTCCCACAGACGGCGCCAAATGATGCCCGGCGGCATCTTCGTCAGATGACATTATGACTTCGGGAGGGACTTCCTGAGGGGGAAGAACGCCTGGAGCCAGGTTTCCCAGAGGGAGCGTGCCTGAAATGCTCAGAAAAAAGGGTTAGGAGGTCCCCGGAGTGTGTTTCCGAGGAGGAGCCTCCGACGCCCAAGTCAGTGTCCTGAGGGGAGATAAGGAGGAGCACTAAGGGTAGAAGGCCTTGCCTGCTTGTGTTTTCTCAGGAGAGAGTCTGCTCAAGGATCCCTTGCCTAGGTTTATTTCCTGGTATTTATAGGAGTGCCCAGCCCGTTCAGATCATGACACGTGTTCGGTCAATCTTTCCTGACTTTCTGGGCGTAGGGGACAAGTAGCTGGTTTATAGGCCCCTTGAGCCTTGACTTAGACAGGTCGTGACAAGACCTGGATGGCGTCGGCGTGTCAGACCGCCATTTGAGGCGGCGTGTAACGTCTGTGGGCGACATGTCAGAGGCTCCTTAAATGCTCATGCCGTACTCCCGAGGTCCCTGGGCGAGGTCGTCCTTTGGTACGGATGATGCCCTTCTTCGGGAAATATGCCCGTAGTTCAGGGAGTTCCCTGGTTCAGGGTTCCGCCTTCGGGGAGA
>SMDT01001410.1:0-92246 GCA_005392925.1 Aquilaria sinensis
AGAATGCTTTCTGGGCATTTTATACAGGAGGCGTGCAGAAGCCATTTCCCTCTAGAGGCCGTCCCAGATTATGACACGTGTACGGCAGGCTGTGATGCCTGCTTTTTCGGGAGCGAAGGGACGTGTATCTCAACGAAAGTCACTGGTCTGACAGCCTAGTCATTCCGAGGGCGTCATATCGAGGCGTCCCTCTGATGGCGTGTCCCAATGATAGCGTGTCAAAATGTATTTGGGAGATGACTTTATAGGGAGGTGTCAGAGGCTCCTTAAATGCTTCGTTCGTACCTTCCGAGGTTACTCTAATGTCTCGGGGCATATGTTTCCCAAGGATGGTTCCCCCGAGGCGTACTTCTGTTTCCGAAGAGGGTTTGACCTTTCTACCGTGGTTGGTCCTGTCATTGCCTGACGGAGCGAATTCCCTATACTAGGCCAGAGGGATCGTGTATCCTTCTGACCTCGGCTGGTAGTTTCCCTCGCCGAAGTCAGTAATCCACCAAATTTAGGAGCTCGGCCGTTGATGGGCACCTCGGCTATCACATGCCCCCTCCCGGAAAGCCGGAGCAGGTGCTTCGGCTATGTTTCCGAGAAGGTCTCTTTGCCGATTTGGCAGCTAAATCCTTTCTTGGGAATCGGTCTCGCTTCAGAAGTTGCTTACTCGGAGCCGAGGTACCCTATCTAGTTTTCTGGGCATCCTCGGAATGTTTGTTACTTTTTTTCTTTTTGCCTTTTATGCCACGGATCTGTGAATCATCGCGTCCTTTGGTCAGGCGTGTCAGTCATGAGTGACCGTGCCTGGGTTTTCACAATGCTAGGGGGACGTGCCCTGATTCCTCGTGCTGTGTGACACGTGTATGCCACTGGATGGTGGGGCAGTTATGCTGGTTACGTCAGCTGTACCCCTTCGCCTTCAAGGAGCAATAATGAGGCGTTTCTTTTTCAAAGGATGATTATGACGACGCTTCGCTTATCCTCCTTCGGTCTATATAAGTTTCTTTCGTCCTATTTTGCCTCATTCTTTTACTTTAGCTCTTGTCTGTTCCAGAGCCTTTTCTTGCTCCTTTCCCTTTTTCCAGCGGTGATTCTTGTGGCAGCGTGACCTCCGGCGATTCCTTGCAACGGCGTTTCTCAGCCCAGGCTTTGGTGGGTGCTCCTTTTTGTGGTTTTGTTGTTGTTCCCCCCCTTTTTTGCTCTCAAAGTCATCTCTCTTTTTTTTATTTTTTGAAAAATGTCGAATTCGACTCCATTGAATCCGATCCCTTTGATGACTGTGCACCCTCTTTCTCCAAACCTTGCTTCCCTTGAAGCTTATCCTTGCTCCACTACCCCGGAAAAGATGAAAAAGTGGGTGGCCAAGTACTACCTCCCTTCTTATATCACGCCGAGGTTACCCCTCCCGGGATCTTATGGGTACACAGCTTCTCCGGGGGAGGTTACCGTTTACCGAGCTCAACTGAAAGCCGGTCTTCGGTATCCCCCTCATCACATGATATGTGGATTCTGTGATTTTCACGGCATTGCCGTGAACCAACTCACCCCAAATTCTTACTCTTACTTCAATGCCTTCCTCTGCATGTACGGGGTGTTTGGCATAAACCCCCACTTCATCTTCTTCATGCAATACTATAAACTCCATCCGGTCCCGAAGGGTGGTTTTTACTACCTCATTCCCCGAGGGTCCGGGAGCAAGAAGTTCATGTTTACCTTCGATAATAAGGACAGTTGGCGAGGGTGGCAGATGCAGTTTTTCTTTTTGCGGGTTTCCGAGTCTTGGGGCTCCGTGCCTATTAGATGGGCCTCCGGAACATTAGAGGCCGACGTCGTTGATGCCAGGAAACTCCTTACTCCGGTAACGCTTGCCGATTTTAACAATTTCGACAAACGTGTTCGGTCAGTGTTGGACTGGGACTCCGGGGCTCCTTCACGTTCACTCTACCCCTTTCCTATTAAGTGGGATCTTATGTCCGAGGTGGTTCTTCGGGAACTGGGAGTGATAACTGCCCATAAGAGTGACCAGGGCATGCCCATGCCTGTTCTTCCAGGGAAGAAAGCTTGGATAGTCATGCTCCTTCGGCGTCAAATTTCTTATCAGGCTTTTTCCGAGAGTGAGTCATCCTCCAGGGTTTGGCTTCTGGCTTTCCTTTTGGACTTACACTGATATTTTACCTTTTTGCAGAGATGGGCGATCAGTCTGCCGAGTTTTATAAATCGCTCTTCGACAGTCAGGCTAAGCGGGGAGAGCAAGTTCGCAAGAAGACTTCCGGTAAGAGGAAGAAGTCGACTGCCGGCCCTTCTAAGTCTAAGAAGGCCAAAGCTACCAAAGCTACCACTCCTGCTCCTCCTTCCCCCGAGGACGTAGTTGAGGTGGAAGATCAGTCCTCAGCTCAACTACCGACGTCCGATAATCCTCATTCAGAACCCGACATCCTCGGGGAGATGCATAGTCCTGCGCCTGCTACCCAGATTCCCGCAGAGCAAACGTCTGCCCAGGAGTTTGAAGAGGGCCGAAGAAGGAAGGGAAAGAACATTCCTGAGGATGTTCGGGAGGTTGGTTCTGAGGAGGGCGTCCCCGAAGTTCCACCAGGTTGGTTCCTTAGCCATTCTGCTACAAATCTCAGTATTTTTCGTATCTACGATTTTTTGGATGAATGGCTAAGGGATGACGTTTTGATGGAACTTCGGCGTGACCTTGCAGAGCACGCTCCTAATGCTTCTTGGAAGGAGACTCATGACCGTCGGAGGGCTCTTCGGGACCGACGGATTCCACGGGGCAGGGTGCCACGGGAGCCTTTCTGGACGTTCACAGAGGACATGGATTTGTTCTCTGAGGATAGCCAGCTGATGGCTCCGCAAATGGCGACGGGGGTGCTGACTCATGCCACTTTTTAGTCCCTTACCACCGAATGTCCCAATGAAGAGATCCTCGCGGCGAGGATGTCTGAACACGCTGCTCAGGTGATCCTTCTTTTTCAGAAAATTGTTCTTTCTAAGCTATCACTTCCTTCCGATACTTTTTTGACGCTTCTGTTTTTCTGCAGCTTTTGGCATACAGTGGGTACTTCCGCGCCTGGTCAGCGAAACAGACGGAGACCCGTTCTCGGTCTGAAGATTCCTTGCGCCAGACGAAGGAGTCTCTCGCCCAGTATGCCCTAAAATATGGCGAGTTGAACAAACTTGCGAAGGAAGACCTTGGGAGTCTTCGGGCCGAGGTTGTGTCCAGCAGGCAGGAGCTTCTCACTGATTTCTCAGCCAAGGTTGAAGACCTCGGTTCAAAGTGCGCGACTCTTTCTTTAGAGAACGAGGCCCTTCGGAAGAAGACGGCTCAAGACAGCGAGGATCTTGCGAAGGCTCTTGCTGAGATTGAGTTGCTGAGGAAGAAGGGGACGAAGAGCAAGAGGAAGAAGAAGCTGGAGGAGAAGATTGTTGAGCTGAAAGCTGACCTGAAGGCTCTTGGTACCGAGAAGGACCGTAGTGATCAAATGTCGAAGACGTCCTACCAAGATGGCTTTTGCTTGGCTCGTCATCAGGTCCTCGCTCGGTACCCTGGGCTTGACCTTTCTCACTTATCTGCCTTGGATTTTCCCGAAGAGCCTAGATCTTCGTGGTCCAAGGCCGAGTTCCTTAATCTTCCTCCTGCTCGGCCTGCACCTTTGACTGAGTCCTCCGGGGAAGAAACGCCGGATACCCCTTCTTAGTCATAGGCTTTCTTCTTTTTTCCTCTTTTGTATCTTTCGACTTGTCATTCTTAATGAAGAATTTTTTCTCTGTTCTTCATTCTCTTCTTCCGAATACGCTTGTTCAGAAGCTGGTACGACTCTAAGTTTACCCTTTCTATTTTTTTTTTTTTTAGACTTTATTTTTTCGGTAAGAATCTTACTGGACTGCTTTCTTGCTCGGACGAGTTTTTAAGCCAAGTGAGGAATTTCATAAGGAAGAATCGTCAGGCATGCTTTTTTGATAACGAGGGCATATTCATCATTTAATTTTTTTGACGACTTCGGAGAGGAGTGTCTTTCAGGCTTCCTTTGAAAGAAAAAAAAAATGTCTAAGTATAGAATTTTTTCAGAGAACTTGAATGCCAGGTATTCTTCAACTGTACTCCCTCAACGTTACCCAACTTAAAGACCCCTGGGCGAACTTCATCAAGGACCAAATATGGTCCACTCTAATTTGCCTGAAGTACACCTTGCGATGGCCTTCTTTGTTCGAATTCGGTCTTCCGGAGAACAAGGTCTCCTTTTTTGATCTCCTTTTTCCTTACATGTAAATTGGCGGTGCGTGCTATCCGCTGCTGGAATGCCTTCCTCCTTAACTCGGCCATTTCGCGATGCTCTTCGAGGAGGTCCAATTTTGCTCTTAGTCCAAGCTCATTTCCTCCTTCATCGAACACCTGTACTCTTACCGAGGGCTGCGTGACTTCAATGGGGATAATGGCCTCAGTCCCGTATACGAGCGAGAAGGGAGTCTCTCCCGTGGCTCTTCGGGGAGTCGTTCGGTAGCTCCATAGCACACTTGGAAGCTCTCCTGGCCATTTTCCTTTTGCCTCCTTTAGCCGTTTCTTTAGACCATCTTTTATTGTTCTGTTAGATACCTCTACCTGCCCATTGCTCTGAGGGTGAGCTACTGGGGCAAAATGTATCTTGACGTCAAGGTCCTCCATGAATTCCTGGAACCCCTTGTCAGTGAACTGGGTCCCGTTATCGGCCACTATAACCCTCGGAATGCCAAATCGGCATATGATGTTCTTCCATACAAATCTTTGGGCGTCCTTCGCCGAGATCGATGCTAGTGGTTCTGCCTCTATCCACTTGGTGAAATAATCCACTGCAACGATGCAAAATTTTACTCCGCCGGGGGCGGTTGGGAGAGGTCCGATGAGATCAATGCCCCACACGGCAAAGGGGCAGGGGTAGTCTGCCGCATTTATTCTTTCCGAGGGTAGCTTTTGGATATTGGCGTGCCTTTGGCAGTTGTCGCATCTTCGGACAAATTGCCTTGCGTCCTTCCTTAGGGTAGGCCAGAAGTAACCTTGGCGGAGTATTACTCCTGCGAGGGCGTCTGTCCCTATATGGGAGCCACACACTCCTTCATGTACTTCTTCAAGTACATTTTTGGCGTCATCCTCGCCTATACATCTTTGCAGAGGAGTTGCGTACCCTTGCCTGTACAGTTCTTCTCCAATGAGGAAATACCTCCCTGCACGCTTTCGGACCTTTGCGGCTTCTTTAGGATCCTCGGGAAGCTCTGAAGTTGCCAAATATTTCTTGAGGGAGCTTTGCCATCCCTCCCCCGAGGTTTTTATGCACATTAACTCCGTGCTGGGGTGTTCTAGCACTTCGGTGGGTTCTTTTGCTTTGGCCAAGGCATCCGCTTGGGTATTATCCTTCCGGGGCACGTTCTTTATGTGCACCGAGTCGAAATCCTCAATGAGTTTTCGAACGAGATCGTGATACTTAGCCAAAATTGGGTCCTTTGCCGCATATTCTCCCCTTGTCTGTCGGACCACTATTTGTGAATCACTGTGGGCCACAAGGTTCTTCACGCCTACTTTTCTGGCCATTTTCAGTCCGGCTATGAGGGCTTCATATTCGGCAATGTTATTGGTAACATTAAAACCGAATTTGACTGCTTTAGAAGCTTCCATTCCTTCGGGACCCTGAAGGACTATTCCAGCTCCTTGATGCTCTGCGCCTGACGCTCCATCGACGAAGAGCTTCCATTCTGGATCAGTTTCTGTTTCACCTCCCGTGAGTGGTTCGATCTTTTCAATCTCGGGAATCTCGGCAATAAAGTCTGCAAGTGCCTGAGCCTTTATTGCCTTTCTAGGCTCGTAAGTAATGTCATACTCACCGAGCTCGATGCACCATTTTGAGAGTCTTCCCGAATGCTCCACTTTTTTCATCACATCTCGCAGGGGCAAATTACTTCGCACGGTGATGGCGTGCCCTTGGAAGTAGGGTCGTAATCTCCTACCTGCCAGTACTAACGCGTAGATGGCTTTTTGGAGCAACGGATACCTTGTCTCGGCACCGTGCAGGGACTTGCTTACGTAATACACCGGCCATTGTTTCCCTGCTTCTTCTTTCACTAAGACGGAACTTACCGTTTTTTCAGTGACTGCAAGGTAAAGGATGAGAGGTTCCCCCTCCCGAGGTTGTCGAAGCGTTGGGAGGCGAGTTAGATAATTCTTGAGCTCTCCCCAGGCTTTCTGGCATTCTTCATTCCATGGGTGTTCCTGGTTTCCGGAGGTACCACCTTCCTTGGAGACTTTGGTGAGTACTTTGAAGAACGGGAGACATCGGTCACCATACCTGGAGATGAATCTGCTTAGGGAGGTGATCCTCCCGGTAAGCCTCTGTATGTCCTTGATAGACGTAGGTGTCCGGAAATTCAGCAGGGCTTTTACTTTCTTAGGGTTAGCGTCTATTCCCCTTTCCGACACCATAAACCCGAGAAACTTTCCCGCGTTTACTCCGAACACAAATTTTTTGGGATTAAGGCGAATATCGAACTCTCGAAGTCGCTGGAAGGTTTCGATTAAGTCGGTGATATGATTATCGGGCACTCTGCTCTTGACTATCATATCGTCGACGTATACTTCCATGTTCCTACCAATCTGTGCGTCAAATACTTTGTTCATCAGCCTTTGGTAGGTAGCTCCTGCGTTTTTGAGCCCGAAAGGCATTCTGACATAGCAGTAAGTACCTATCTCTGTGATAAATGCTGTTTTTTCCTCATCCTCGGGATTCATTCGGATATGATGATACCCGCTAAAAGCGTCGAGGAAGCTAAGTAGTCCGTACTCGGCAGTTGCGTCTACCAGCTGATCTATGGCCGGTAATGGATAGGAGTCTTTCGGACACGCATCATTTAAGTTTCGGAAGTCGATGCACATTCGGAGCTTTTCACTGCCCTCCTTTGTGGCTATAACCACATTGCTGAGCCATTCGGGGTATTTCACTTCCCTTATTACCCCGGCCTCGATGAGGCGATTAACTTCGGTTTTGACGAAGGACCTTTTGTGAGCTGATAGATTCCATTTTTTCTGCCGAACTGGTCTGACGTGCGGCTGCACTTTGAGATTGTGATGGATTATGCTGGGGTCAACCCCAGGCATATCCTTCGGCGAATAAGCAAATAGATCTTTGTTCATGCATAAAAAGGATACAAGCCTCTTTTTGTCCCCTTCGGCCAGTTTCTTTCCAACTCGGGTATTTTGGCCGGGGACTAATTCTACATCTTCTGTTTCTATTTTTTTGAGGCTTTCCTTTTCTTCTACTGTTGCCCTTTCGTCCATCAAGACCTTTTTTCCTTCTGTCGAAGTGTGCACCTGGATCTTGGTCGGGCTTTGCCTGGCCCTCGTGAAGACTTTTCTAACCTCGACTTGATCAATGAAGATTTCAGCGTCTCCATTTTCGGTGGCGAAGGTGACCATTAAGTATCTTACATCTGGCCGAATGTGAAAATTACCCTGAGTCTGCCTTCCCAGAATGGCGTTGTATGCTGATGGTACATCAATGACTATAAATCTTGTTCTGCCAGAGGCGATTAAGTCTTCTTTGCTTTTGGAGGAGACCCCTTTCATCATCACGGGCAAGTCAATGTACCCAAGGACTGGAAGTTCAGATGGTCCGACACCGTAGGTGGGGGAACTGACTGGGCTGAGGTCGCTTTTTGAAATATCTAACTTTTCCAGCAGATGAGAAAAAATGACGTTGGCGTTCGAGCCGTCATCGAGGAGTACTCTTTTGACGTCGCAGCTCCCTATTCTTGCCATGACAAGGAGGGGGTCGTCATGAGGGAATTTTATGACAGACCCGTCCCTGCGGGTGAGCCTTTGGGAGGTGCTCCCGTACTCCATGATGGAGACTTCTCTCATCTTCCTTTTTCTCTCGGCCGAGGGCATCCCCGTAGTGATGGTTTGGATGATCCCCGCCGAGGGTGGCAGACTTTTGCGGGGACTTCGGTCCCGTCATCTGTCTGAGTCATACTCTTCATCATCTGCTCTCCTTTGCTCTTCTTTTCTCCCTTTCGGAGAGGGCATCCGCAAATATCGCCGAAGTTGCCCCTGTTTGATCAGGGACTCGATGTACTTCTTCAACTGGTAACAGGCTTCAGTGTCGTGGCCGTGTTCTCGATGAAATTGGCAGAATTTCTTCATATTCCTTTTATTTTCCGGGGCCATGGCCTTTGGCCTTGGGATTGCTGTCCCTTGCCTTTCCAGGGTCATCAGAATGCTAGCTCTTGTGGTGTTCAGGGGCATGAATGCTGCAGGCCTTTTCCCTCTTTGCCTGCGGGACCGTTCTCCCTCGCTCTGATGGCGCGGCTGGTGGCCAGGCCCTTCGGTGCGAAGGTGTTCTGCCTTAGGTCCCCCCATCCTGAGTTCTTCAGCCGTCATGTGTTGTTCGGCTCTTCTGTAAAATTCCCCAAGAGTTTCTGGGGGATCTTTGGAGAATTCATAGAACAGCTGGGAGTCCCTTCGCAGTCCTCTGACCATTGCCAGGATGCAAATTTCCGGTCGAAAGTCTGGTACGCTCAGTGCTTCTCGGTTGAACCTTTCAACATAATCGCGGATGGTCTCCCCTCCTTTTTGCGCTATGTCAAACATTTGCACTGGCATTTTGGCAGTTGGCCTACTGCCAATAAACTGTTGGGTGAAAGCAGTAGATAGTTCTTGGAAGCTCAACAAACTTCCCTGGGGCAAAGACCCATACCATGCTGTTGCTGGTCCTGAGAGTGTCACCTCAAAGCATTTACAGAGCGTGGCGTCGTCCGCGCCATGGAGCACCATGCTTCTCTTGTATTTTGTCAGGTGCGCCTGGGGGTCACTTCGCCCATCATACATTTCCAGACGAGGAACCCTGAAATCACTGGGCATAGGCGCCTCTACTACCTCGCGTACGAAAGGCGACTCCTCTCCGGTGTAGGAGTCGGACAACCGGGACCAGACTGGTTTTCGGGAGATCTGTTTCTCCACCTTTTCCAGCCTTCCCAGGATCCTTTCCATGAGGGCGGCAGTGCTGGTTCCTTCCTGTCGTCGTGTGTTTGCTGGTAGTGGCGAATTTCTTCTTCGCCTTGGGGAACGACTCCGGCGAGGAGGAGAAGGGGACCTCTGGTAAGGAGATGCGCTCCGTCGACAGGAGGACCTGGTCTTTTTTGTGGCTCCCCCTCTGGTGGGGCGCGTCTCAACGGGCTCACCATCTGTCGAATACGATCAAGGGAGTCTCCACTCCCTGAACTCCGGTGAGTGGATCGCGAGATCCTTTCCCGACGGATGGTTGAGGGTGAGGCTCTCTGAGTGGGTGAAGGTTGGGGCAACCTTTGATCAAGTTGCTGCGGGATTTCGGCAACGATAGAACACTGGAAATCCTGTAGGAAGCTCATCGTTACCGTTACTGGACGGTCGTCCTCCATCATGGAAGTTTCTGCCACAGGTAAAGGGGTCGCCTGTTGAGTGTTAGGTGCGAGGGGGGATTTTGGAATCCCTTTATCCTTTGAGCGTCGAGTCTCCACGACGGCAACATGGGACAGGGTTCCCACAGACGGCGCCAAATGATGGCCTACGGCGGCTTCATCGTGTGTCATTGTAAGAGCAGAGAGTGCTTCTGATGGAGGAGAATACTTTGAGAGGAAATTCCCCAGTGAAGGATACCTGAAACGTGTTGAGTTTCGGGAGCCAAACAGCGCAGCGGAATTTAACCGAAACCCTCCAGGATCCAAGTGAAACGGGGTAAACCGGGTGTTCGAAAATTTTCATACCTAATTTTCGATTGAGATCTCTCACTCAACTGTAGAGTCGAATCACAAAACCTGAACAGTTGACGTGTTCAGGCTCTCTATGGTATCCACACGAGCCTCTCGGGATCACCACGCTTCCACCACGTCCCGGTAGATGCGTTTCTCTTGCGGTCGCAGTGCTAGCTTGTGTCCTCCAAGGAATTGCAAGAGAAGAGTGCGGCTGTCCTTTTTGGAGGCTAGGGCAAGGAGACCTGCGAATTTCTCACTTAAAAGTTTTATTTATAGTGAGACTCAACTTCCAGTCCTAATGGGTTTCAAAGCCCTAATCCAATTAGGATTTAATTTCGGGCTTAATAATGGCTCAACTTTTGGGCCCATTATTAATACGAAATTAAAGTGAAACCATAACCCAAATAATTAGCCCATGCACTCTAATGATCCAAATATGCTCTATGTGTGCGACCCAATAGGCTCTTATCACGTTGGCAATGATCATAAATCACATTTATGATCATAAGCAATGAGCGGTGTCTAGCAACACATCATTGCTACCCAAGTGACAAGATTGTCGATGATTCGACTATACTTTATGATCATCACCGATATATGCCATTGTCCCTTTGTCCAAGATATCAAGACTAAGCACGAGACATGGAATGTGTCACTCTCGTATAGCCCAATCTTTGGTTTCTTGATTACCGAGTAGACTAACTTAAACTGATGACATTGATATCGCATATCAACTCATCCGAGCATGGCCATGCATTTTCTAAGTCTCACTCTATCAAGGGGCCCGAAGATATCGCTCCCGTTACATAGGAGGGACAAATCCCATCTTGATCATACAAATCCCTCCGCATGATATGTGACATACCCAATGACCTCCTTCAAGTTCACTCAGTTACGAGCAACAAAGCAAAGTATCAAAGTATGTGACTCATATGTAGGGAACCTTGATGATTTTAGGTCGAAGGACTACATATACCCTGATCACTATGGGAATCACTTATGACACTCATATAACGATCCATGTAGTGTTCTCATGGTGGGTCGGTCCAGTACACAAGTTCTCCAACTTGTACCCATATGTAGACTACATATCTCATATTAGTCTCCACATATGCTAGTCGTTATGTATTATTGCAACCCGCTCCACAATAATACTAGACCAGGGACTTCTAAGAATATCATTATTCTAGGGTTACAATTATGTTTGTTAAGTTACGCAGGAACAAAACAACAAACATAATTGCTGGATTAATGCCTTAATAAAATATCATGACTCAATGTGCAAAAATACAATCATCTCATGACTGGCTTTTGGGCACAACACTAACAAAACGCTCTTTAGAAAAACACAGGTTAGGAAGTCCCCGGTGTGAATTCCTGGGGAGGAACCTCCGATGCCCAAGTCAGTATTTTCAAGTAACTGGATTATGTGCTCTTTTTTGTATCCAAAGGGAACTTTTTCATCTTACCCCTTTCTAGAACGCTTTCTGGGTATTTTATACAGGAGGCGTGTAGAAGCCATTTCCCTTTAGACGCCGTCCCAGATTATGACACGTGTACGGCGGGATGCGATCCCTGCTTTTTCGGGAGCGAAGGGACATGTATCTCAGTGAAAGTCGCTGGTCTGACAGCCTAGTCGTTCTGAGGGCGTAATATCGAGGCGTCCCTCTGATGGCGTGTCCCAGTGATAGCGTGTGAAAATGTATTTGGGAGAGGACTTTATGGGGAGGTGTCAGAGGCTCCTTAAATGCTTCGTTCATACCTTCCGAGGTTACTCTAACGTCTCGGGGCATATGTTTCCCGAGGATGGTTCCGCCGAGGGGTACTTCTGTTTCCGAAGAGGGTTCGACCTTTCTACCGAGGTTGGTCCTGTCATTGCCTGACGGAGCGAATTCCGTATACTAGGCTAGAGGGATTGTGTATCCTTCTGACCTCGGCTGGTAGCTTCCCTCGCCGAAGTCAGTAAGCCGCCAAATTTGGGAGCTCGGCCGTTGATGGGCACCTCGGCTATCAGTATTTATAGTGAGGCTCAACTCCTAAGCCTAATGGGTTTCAAAGCCCTAATCCAATTAGGTTTAATTTCGGGCTTAATAATGGCTCAACTTTTGAGCCAATTATTAATACGAAATTATCTTGAAACCATAACCCAAATAAATTAGCCCATGCACTCAAATAATCCAAATAGGCTTTATGTGTGTGACCCAATAGGCTCTTACCACATTGGTAATGATCATAATTCACATTTTCTTGTTTCTCGAGTAGATGAACCTAAACTGATGACATTGATATCGTATAACAAGTCATCCGAGCATGGCCATGCATTTTCTAAGTCTCACTCTATCAAAGGGCCCGAACATATCACTCCTGTTACATAGGAGGGACAAATCCCATCTTGATCATACAAAATACTCCGCATGATATGTGACATACCCAATGAGCTCCTTCAAGTTCACTTAGTTACGAGCAACAAAAGGTAGTATCAAAGTATGTGACTCACATGTAGGGAATCTTGATGACCTTAGGTCAAAGGACTACATATACCTGATCACTATGAGAATCACTTATGACGCTCATATAACGATCCATGTAGCGTTCTCATGGTGGCTCGGTCCAAAGTACAAGTTCCCCAACTTGTACCGATATGTAGACTACATATCTTATATTAGTCTCCACATATACTAGTCATTATGTATTATTGTTACCCATGTCACAATAATACTAGACCAGGGACATTTAAGAATACTATAATTCTAGGGTTATAATTATGTTTGATTATGTCACACAGAAAACATATAGCAAACAAAATTAATTGACTAATGCTAAAATACGAAGGCTCAAAGTGCAAAATACAATCACCTCATGATTGGCTTTTGGGCATGACACTAACAGACAGAACCCTGAAAATCATGTAAAAAGTCCATTGTTACCATCAAAGGATGGTCATCCTTAGGCAAAGAAGGCGTCAAAGGAGGCAGATCTTCCGTTGCCTGAGGTTCTAGTGCAGACTAGGAGTTAGGAACTCCCTTGTCATTGGAATGCCGAGTCTCGACATTGGCTACCAAGATGATTTCCCATAGATTGTGCCAAATGATGCTCTAAGACATCTTAGATGTAGGACATGTTTGGCCTATGGGAGAACTCCGCTTGAATGATATCTGCAACACTAGAAGAATGAGTGCTAGGGGGTCCTCAAACTATTTTCTAGGGAAAGGACCTCCAATGCCCAAGTTAGCATACGAGGGAGAGGTTGCTAAGAGTATAAAGTAGAGAAGGGATCTCTCATGTGTATTACCTGGGAGCCACCTAAGTATTTATAGAAGGCTTTAGAGGGAAGGTTGGTTTCCCTAGTTGAGCAGATTGGGATGTGTAGTTGGCTATATTTGCTCACGTTTGGTCTCTACCATGGGGAGAGGTGTGCCTAGCTATTTGTAGGTGGTTATGCCAAGGTAGGAGATGAAGGGCATGTGGAGGCCTTTTGTCAATGATCCTATTAGTCGTACATTTTGTCATTTTCCTCATTGACCATCATAGGTGATGGCCAGGGGCCTCATCGTTTATAGTCATGATGACTGGTGGAAAGACTTCTGGGAGGAAGAACGCCTGGAGGATGGATCGCCCAAGGGAGTGTGCCTGAAAACTCAGAAACGAAGGGTTAGGAGGCCCCCGGAGTGTTTTTCCGGGGGGGGAGCCTTCGACGGCCAAGTCAGTGGTTGGCTGAGAAAAAGGCAAAGGTAATAGCACACAGGGCTGAAGAGTCTTGCCTGGTAATTTTCTCAGAGTGTGGGAGCAGTGTTTTGCCAACCAGCCCCTTGCCAAATATTAATTCCTGGTATTTATAGGAGTGCCTAGCCCGTTCAGATCGCGACACGTGTTCGGTCGGATGTTCCTGAATTTCTGGGCGTAGGAGACAGATAGCTGGTAGCAGGTTGCCTTGAGCCATGTGCTGAGATGGGCCATGATGTGATTCTGATGGCGTCAGCGTGGCAGAGCGCCTTTTGAGGCGGATTGTGGCGTCTGTGAAAGGACGTGTCAGAGGCTTCCTTAAATGCTTCCATAAATGCTCCTGCCGTACTCCCGAGGTCCCTGGGTGAGGTCGTCCTTTGGTACGGACAGAGCCTCTTCGGGAAACAAGCCCTCAGTTCGGGGGTTCCCAGTTTCAGGGAGTTCCGCCTTCGGGGATATCATGTTCGGCTCGCTATGTCTGGTGCCGCTTTTCCGAAGGCGATCTGTTCACAACCTTGGGGGGGCAAGTAGTGTCCTCGGGTTTTCCTGGCGTGCCGGGCTCGGAGCTCTTCGGCTATCTCCCGAGGTGCATGATCACACCTTTTCTCGGGTAGCGCCAGCTTCTTCTGGCCATTCTTGTGGCAGGGAGTTCGGCCAGATAGAGGCGATAGCGTTTGGCTATCACATGCCCCCCTTTGGAAAGCCGAAGTGAAGACTTCGGTTTTGCATCTCTTTCCGAGGTTGTTTATGGGAGTCTCTTTGGAAGCTTAACCTGTTCCGAGGATGCGCCTTTTGCCCGAAGATCATGGGCTCTTCGGCCTTGGCCTGTTCTTTGGTGTCTTCGAGGCGGAGCCTGTGCCGAAGATACACCTCTTGCCCGAAGGTCATGGGCTGTTCGGCCATAGCCTGTCTCTTGGCGTCCTCGAGTTGGCCTGCTCTTTGTTTCTGCAGGTCTGTTTGGCCAAGCGTGTCAGTCTGAGCGGCGCGTCCCAGTTTTCCAGGGATGTCAGAAGACGTGTCCCAGTTTTCAAGGGACGTTTGGAGGACGTGTCCCCCATTTTTGCGCAGCGGTTGACACGTGGCGCTTTGCCATTGGAGGAGAGTCGCGTCGGTTACAGAGGGCGCGCCTTTTCAGGTGCAGAGAGCAGTTACGGCGACGGTTCGCCTCCAAAGGGTACTTATGACGATGTTTCGGTTACCCACCTCTGGCTTTATAAATAGCCCATTCCATCATAAGTTCCCTTTGCTTTTTCTTCTGCTCTTTTCTCTGCTTTGCCCCTGTTCTTGCACTTTCTTGCTTTCTGTGGCGGAGCTACCTTAATCAGAGCTTTTTTCCAGCCAACTTTCACGACGGCGTCCTCAGATTTTGGCAAATCTTTTGGTGGGTTTTTGTTTTCCAGAGTGTTTTGATCCCTCTGTTCTTTTGAGTTTTTCTCTGGAAACTGTTTTCTTCCGTTTTCAAACTCGTTTTCATGTCGAAAATGCCCATTCCTGAGAGCTGGCAGCCTCTTTTAGCCCATCCTTGTTGCACCACCCCTGCAAAGTTAGAGAGGTGGAAGAAAAAATTCTTTCTTCCCTCTTACGCCATTACTAGGCTGCCTCGTTCTAGCCATTATGCTTTTTCAAACCATAGTAAGGAGGTTACCATTTTCCGAGCCCAGCTGAAGGCCGGTCTTCGGTATCCTCCCCCGAAGATGGTGTGCGAGTTCTGCAAATTTCATGGCATTGCTGTGAACCAGCTTCCCCCGAACTCGTTCTGCTATTTTAACGCCTACCTCTGCATGTGTGGCGTCTTCGGGATAGAACCCCATTTCATAATCTTTATGCAGTACTACAAGCTCTCTGTGGTCCCGAAGGGTGGCTTCTATTTCATGCTACCTCGGGGATCCGGGAGCAAGAAATTCATGTTCACCTTCGCCACTAAGGATAGCTGGCGGGGGTGGCAACAGAAGTTCTTCTTCCTGAAGATGGACGAGGCCTGGTCGTACGTTCCGACCAAATGGGCTCAGGGAACACTGGATGTGGACGTTGTTGATCCGAGGATGCTGCTGACCCCAGAGTTGGCTCCCGTGTTCGCGGATTTCGACGCCCGCATTCGGGCTGTCTCTGACTGGGATCCCGAGGTCGCTCCGCGCGCCCTTTACCCTTTTCCAATCAACTGGAAGTTGATGACCGAAGAGGTCCTTCGGGAACTAAAGGTGGTAAAGGAGCACGAGACTGACCTCGAGATGCCAGCTCCTGCCATCGCCGGGAAGGATTCCTGGTTGGTCAAGCTTCTTAAGGAGGAAATTTCTTTCGAAAAGCTTGTCGAAAGTGAGTCATCTTCTACTCCTTTGCTGTTTTTTCCTCGGACTTACGCTGATGTTTCTCTCCTTTTTCAGAGATGGGCGACGGGACTGCCGCCTATTACAAGTCCCTTTTCACCGGCCAAGTGGAGAAGGGCGATCAGACGAAGAAGGCGGCTTCCCGAAGGCGGAAGTCTACTGGCGCGGGGCCTTCGAGGAAACGGGCAAAGAGAACTGCCCAGGTTAGGGAGGGAAACGAGGACGAGAGCTACCTCTGTCACTTCGCCGCCTGATGATTTTAGAAGAAATTCCCGAGGAGACTGCCGAGGAGCCTGGGACAGCCGAGATTCCGGCGTCTGAGACTGCTGCTTCCGAGGTCCCTTCAACCGACGTCCCTCCTCAAAGTCCTACTGCGTCGCAGGCCCTCCTTGATGTAGTGGTAGAAGTACCTTCTGCCGAGGAGCGGCGCAGGCGGAAGGGCAAGGGCATTTCGACCGAGGAGGCCGAGGACTCCGAGGACGTCGCTGTCGAGGTTCCACCAGGTTTGTTTCCAGACAAAGTGTACTTCCTTTGTTTTTTCTGGATTGCCTTCTTTGTCTTTAATCTCCTTCTCATTCTTGCCACGCAGGGGAGTTGACTACCCCTGACTGGGCGGCCGAACATGCTCGGAAGCGAGCTCTTCGGGACGCCAAAATCCCGCAAGGGAAGATACCAAAGGAGCCTTTCTGGACGTTCACGGAGGACATGAATTTGTACTCCGAGGACTGTCCTCAAATGGCGAAGGAAATTTCGAAGGGGGTGCTTACTGAGGCCTCCTTCAAGGCTATAGCGGCGGCCCATCCGGGGGATAACACTCTCGCCGCAAAGATCACCGAGCATGCTGCTCAGGTATATCCTTCACAGCTCTTTCCCTTCAATTTTTTCCTAAGTGTTTGGCTCTTACTGACCTTGCGTTTTATCTTTTTGCAGCTGCTGGGGTACGCCGGCTTTCTCCGAGTTCGGGTGGCCAGGGAGGTTGCCTTCCGAACTTCGGCCACTCAGACCATGAATGAGGCGAGGATCGCACTCGCGGAGTCGGCCGCCAAAAACCAGCAGCTGAAAGAGGCTGCTGAGAAAGAAGTGACTGCCCTTCGGGAGGAGTTCCGGAAGGAAAAAGAAGAACTTCAAAAGGATTCCTCCCAGAAGATTGCTGACCTCGGTGATCAAATAAAGGGGATGCTCGCCGCCAACGAAGATCTTCTCAAGCACAAGGCTGGTTCTGACAGCCTTATAGTGTCGTTGACGAGTGAGAATAACACTCTCCGGGCTGAGGTCGAGTCTTTGAAGAAGGGGTCCAAGGGGACGTTGGAGATAAAGGCGCTGAAGGAGGAGATTGCTGAACTGAAGGACGACCTTGACGACCTCGAGCTTGATAAGAACGAGTCTGATCAAATGGCCAAAGTTGCCTTTCAGGACGGCTTCTGCCTTGCTCGTCACCAGGTCCTCCAGAGGTTCCCAGATCTGGACCTCTCTTTTCTGGAGGCTCTAAACATTCCTGGGGGACCTCGGTGGGAATGGTCCAAGGTCGAACATTTGAACCTTCCTCCTTCAATTCCAGCGCGAAAGGTGGTGGAAAAGGGCGGGCAAGCGAGTGGCTCTCGGGACGCCGCGAACCCTTAGGCTATTTTTTAGGGCCCCTTTTCCTTCCCTTCTATTTTGTATTCCTTCTTCGGGCACTTCTTTACTGTAAAGCAGCTTTGCTCTTAATGAAGATTTTTTTGGCTAAGTCTTTTCTTGCAAGTTTCTTCATTTCCATTGTCCCGAACACGTTCGCTCAAGAGACTTCGGAAAACCTGCGATCAAAGAAACTTTTTTACCTTCCTTTGTCCCGAGTGCGTTTGCTCGAGAGACTTTCTGGAAAGTCTGAAAAAATTTGACTAAGTCTTTTTGCAGGCTTTTGCATTTCCATTTTGTCTCGAACACGTTCGCTCGAGGGACTTCGGAAATTCCTTAGTCAAAAAATTTTCCTTCTTTTCCTTTTGTCCCGAGCATGTTTGCTCAAGAGACTTAGGAAATCTTTCGAGAGTTGTTTTCCGTTTTTCCCGAGCGTGATGGCTCAAGGGACTTCGGAAAACTGTCTCTGCGCTTATTTCGGCGAGTACTTCTGCGACGTTCTTGTTTCCCATCTTTCCCGAGCATGATGGCTCAAGGGACTTCGGAAAACTGCCTCTGCGAGATTTCTCCATCTTTTCCCGAGCGTGATGGCTCAAGGGACTCTGGGAGGTCAATCTGCGCTTTATTACGGCGAGCATCTTCGCGGAATTCTACTTTGCACAATTTTGGATACTTAAGAACTTTCCTTAAGAGCATTCTGTACTTACAATTCCTCCGCTTCATCTTAGGCGTAGAATTTTTTCAAGGCGTCTGAGTGCCAAGTATTTTTCAATTCTACGCCTTCGGCGTCGCCAAGTTTGTACACGCCTTTTCGTACTTCGGCGAGAACCAGATAAGGTCCTTCCCAGTTTGCGCGAAGTACTCCGTGGGACGGCCTTCGGGGTGCAAAGTCAGCCTTTCGGAGAACGAGGTCTCCCTTCTTGATTTCTTTTGGCCTGGCCCGTAAGTTTACAGCCGCGGCCACTCTTTGCTGAAAAGCTTTTCTTCTCAGCTCGGCTATTTCTCTGTGTTCGCCGACGAGGTCGAGCTTGGTTCTGAGGCCGAGGTCGTTTCCACCTTCATCAAATATTTGCACCCGTACTGATGGTCTGACTATCTCGACTGGGATAATGGCCTCTGTCCCGAAGACTAGTGAAAAGGGAGTTTCCCCTGTGGCCCTTCGGGGCGTCGTTCGGTAGCTCCACAATACGCTTTGGAGTTCTCCTGGCCATTTCCCTTTTGCTTCTCCCAGTCTCTTTTTCAGGCCATCTTTTATGGTCCTGTTCGATACTTCCACCTGCCCGTTACTTTGGGGGTGAGCTACTGGGGCGAAGTGCATCTTTATTCCGAGGTCGCTGATAAATTCTTGGAATCCTTTGTCTATGAATTGGGATCCATTATCAGCTACTAGTACCCTCGGTATGCCAAGTCTGCATACAATGTTCTTCCATACGAACTTCTGCACTTCTTTTGCCGAGATAGTTGCCAGCGGTTCTGCCTCGACCCATTTAGAGAAATAGTCCACTGCTACAACGCAGAATTTCACGCCTCCGGGTGCTGTGGGGAGTGGCCCAATAAGGTCTATACCCCAGACTGCGAACGGCCAAGGATAGTCAGCCGAACTTACCATCTCCGAGGGTGCCCTCTGGATGTTCGCGTGTCTCTGGCAGCTACCACATTTTCGGACGAACTGTCTTGCGTCCTTTCTCAGGGTAGGCCAGAAGTATCCTTGGCGAAGTATCACCGCTGCAAGGGCATCAGTTCCGATATGTGAGCCACACATGCCTTCGTGGACCTCTTCAAGGATCATTTCAGTATCCTCTTCAGCCACGCATCTCTGCAGCGGGTTTGCATATCCCTGCCGGTATAACTCTTCACCAATCAGGAAGAATCGGCCGGAGCGTCTTCGCAGTCTCGCAGCGTCGCCGGGGTCTTCGGGGAGCATATTTTCTGCGAGGTATCTCTTTATGGGATCTTTCCATCCTTTTCCCGAGGTCGCTATGCTCAGCACTGAGATGCTCGGGTGATCTAGCACCTCGGTGTATGTTTTCGACTTTGCCAAGCAATCTGCCTCAGTGTTATTCCGCCGAGGTACATTTTCGATCCGTACGGCGTCAAACTCTTGGATGAGCTTTGCTACCAGCTCGTGGTATTTTGCCAAGATTGGGTCCTTCGCCCCATAATCTCCTGCCGTCTGCCGAACTACCAGCTGGGAATCGCTGTGAGCCTTTAAGTTTCTCACGCCAATCCTTTCTGGCCAAGCGTAATCCCGCTATGAGGGCTTCATACTCAGCTACATTGTTGGTGACGTTGAAGCTGAACTTGATAGCCTTCATTACCTCCAGGCCTTCGGGGCCCCTGATAATTACTCCAGCTCCCTGGTGTTCGGACCCCGAGGCTCCGTCTACGTGCAAGGTCCATTCTCGGCTCACCCTCTTTTGGATCTGAATGGCTCTCCTCAGTGGTGGGTATTTCGGCGATAAAATCTGCCAGTGCTTGAGCTTTTATGGCCTTCCGAGGCTCATACGTGATTTCGTGTTCGCCCAGCTCTATGCACCACTTGGAGAGCCTTCCCGAATGATCAACTCTCTTCATGACATCCCGTAGCGGCAGACTACTTCGGACGATGATGGGGTGAGCCTGAAAGTATGGTCGCAGCCTTCTCCCTGCAAGCACCAAGGCGTATATAGCTTTTTGAAGCAAAGGGTACCTGACTTCGGCGCCATGCAGGGATTTGCTGACATAGTAGACTGGCCATTGCTTTGGCCCTTCTTCTTTCACGAGGACCGAGCTTACAGCTTTCTCCGTGACGGCGAGGTACAAAACGAGGGGCTCTCCCTCCCGAGGTTGTCGCAGAGTCGGCAGGCTGGCCAAGTAGACTTTGAGTTCTTCCCAGGCCTTTTGGCAATCTTCATCCCAAGGATGATCATTCCTTCCGAGGTTGCCTTCCATTTTTGCTGCCTTTGTGAGGACTTTGAAGAAAGGTCGACACCTATCTCCGTACCTGGAAATAAATCTGCTCAGAGAGGTTATTCTTCCGGTGAGTCTCTGCACGTCTTTGACTGTGGCAGGAGTTCGGAACTCAAGCAGAGCCTTAATCTTCTCGGGGCTAGCATCGATGCCTCTTTTGGATACCATGTACCCAAGGAATTTTCCCGAGGTCACCCCGAAGATGCACTTCTTAGGATTAAGGCGGATCCCGAAGGCTCTAAGCTTTTGGAAGGTTTCCTCTAAATCTGCAACGTGGTAGCCAGGCAGCTTGCTCTTGACTATCATATCATCAACATACACCTCCATGTTTCTCCCCATTTGGTCTTTGAAGACCTTGTTCATCAGCCTCTGGTAGATGGCTCCTGCATTTTGGAGCCCGAAGGGCATCCTGATATAGCAATATGTTCCTCCCTCGGTGATGAAGGCAGTCTTCTCTTCATCTTCGGGGTCCATCCTTATTTGATGGTAGCCACTGAAGGCGTTTAGGAAACTAAGGAGCCCATATTCAGCAGTTGAATCTACCAGTTGATCTATTGGCGGCAGAGGGTATGAGTCTTTCGGGCAAGCATCGTTCAAGTTTCTGAAGTCGATGCACATCCGGAGTTTGCTGCTACCTTCTTTTGTGGCAATGACC
Source organism: Aquilaria sinensis (assembly GCA_005392925.1). NCBI lineage: Eukaryota > Viridiplantae > Streptophyta > Magnoliopsida > Malvales > Thymelaeaceae > Aquilaria > Aquilaria sinensis. The sequence goes on from SMDT01001410.1 coordinate 21,010, forward strand.
ACGTTGCTTAACCATTCGGGGTACTTGACCTCCCTGATAACTTCAGCATCTAGGAGACGCTGGACTTCGGTTTCGACAAAGTTGCTTTTGTGGGATGAGATGCTTCGTTTCTTTTGCCAGACAGGCCTTGCTTCCGGGCTTACTTTGAGGCTGTGCTGTATTATGCCAGGGTTTACCCCTGGCATATCTTTCGGCGAGTAGGCAAACAGATCTTTATTTTCCAGCAGAAAGGATACAAGTTTTTCCTTGTCACCTTCGGCCAAGCTCTTCCCTATTCGGGTAGATTGTCCTGGGACAAGATCTACTGCTTCCGTTTCTGCCTTTGCGGGATCTTCTCCTTTGCCTTTCTCCTGCGCCTTTGCCTCCACCGTTTGTGTAGAGTTGTTTGCCGGAGCCTTTCGTGCTTTCACAAACACCTTTCTTACCTCGGCCTGGTCTATGAAGATCTCTGCATCTCCATCCTTGGTGGCGAATGTGACAGTCAAGTACTTCACATCAGGGCGAATGTGCAGGTTTCCCTGTGTCTGCCTTCCAAGGATGGCGTTGTACGAGGACGGGACGTCCATGACGATGAATCTTGCCATTGTGGAGGCGTACAACTCAGCTACTCTGTCTACCGAAGTCCCTTTCATCATCAGCGGGAGATCGATCCATCCGAGGACGGGGAGTTCGGATGGTCCAACCCCAAAAGTGGGCGAGGTGACAGGCTTCAGTTCGCTGCTGGAGATGCCCAAGCTCGGCAGCAGGTGCGAGAATAGGACGTCAGCATTTGAGCCATCATCAAGCAACACTCTTTTGACGTCCCAGTTCCCTATTCTCGCCATAATCAGCAGCGGATCGTCGTGGGGGAAGACGACGGTGGAGCCATCTTTGCGGGCCAGCTTCTTTGATGGACTTTGATACTCCATGACTGCAATTTCTCTGGCTTTCCGCTTTCTTTCCGAGGATGGGAGCCCCGTGGTGATGGTTTGGATAACCCCTACTGGAGGTGGAGGTCGCCTTTTTGGACTTCGGTTTCTCCGCCTGTCGGAGTCGTAGTCCTCGTCTTCGGCCCTTTCTTCCTCCTCTTTTCTGCCTTTTGGGGAGGGCATCCGCAGGTATTTGCGAAGTTGGCCCTGTTTTATCAGCGACTCTATGTACTTCTTCAGCTGGAAGCAGTCTTCGGTGTCATGACCGTGGTCGCGATGAAACTGGCAGAACTTCTTTGCATTCTTCTTATTATCGGCGGTCATGGCCCTTGGCCGCCGAATCTGCGTCCCTTGCCTTTCCAGCGCCATGAGGATGTTGGTCCGTGTGGTGCTCAGGGGCGTGAAACTTTGAGGCTTCCTTCCCCGCATCCTCCGAGATCGTCCTGCCTGTTCGGTAGGATTACGGGCTTGCTGATTGGACCCTTCGGCGCGGTGGTTGTCTGACTTTGGCCCAGCCATTCTCAGCTCCTCGGCTGTCATGTGCTGTTCGGCCCTTCGGTAAAATTCTCCGAGGGTGTCCGGGGGGTCCTTTGAGAACTCGTAGAACAGCTGTGAGTCCCGCCGAAGGCCCCGTGTCATGGCAAGAATGCGGATTTCGGGCCGAAAGTCTGGGACGCTCAGGGCTTCCCTGTTGAACCTTTCGACATAGTCTCGGATGGTCTCTCCGTTTCTCTGCTCTATGTCGAACATCTGGACAGGCATCTTCGCCGTTGGCCTGCTCCCAATGAACTGCTGGGTGAAGGCTGTGGACAACTCCTGGAACTCAGTGATGGTCCCCGGAGGCAATGAATTGTACCACGCAGTTGCTGGCCCTGTGAGGGTGACTTCAAAGCATTTGCACATGGTAGCGTCATCAGCACCGTGCATTATCATGCTGCGTCTGTATTTCGTCAGATGGGCCTGTGGATCAGTGCGGCCATCATATATCTCCAGCCGAGGCACTCTGAAGTCACCTGGCATGGCTGCTTCAGCGACGGCACGAGTGAAAGGGGAGTCATCTTCGCAGAAGGTCCCCGAGAGTCTGGCCCAGACAGGTTTTCTGGCCATTTGTTTCTCCACTCTGTCCAGCCGTGCTAGTATCCTCTCCATAAGCACTGTGGCGCTAGGGCCTTCTTCAGGGAATGGAGATCGCCGGCGCCTCTTCGGGGAGCGAGTTCGGCGCTGAGGGGACAAGGACCTCGCCTCAGGCGACGAACTGCTTCGCTGTGAGACTCTCGGTCGCTTGGACCCGGTTTGTCCCACAGGCCGTTTCCCGAGGGCTATATCTTCTGTGGATGATTCTTCGCGAGGGTCTCCACTCCCCGAACTGCGATGTGTAGACTTGGGGCTTCTCTCCCGAGGGCGTGTCGGTGAGGGGGGTCTCTGGGCCCGTGCTTGCTGTGGCCACCTTCGGTCGATCTGCTGGGTCACTTCAGCAACGACCGAACGCTGAAAGTCCCTCAAGAAGCTCATGGTGACTACCAGAGGGCGGTCTTCCTCAGGCGCAGAAGTCCCTGGGAGTGTTTGCTCAGCAGCCGGTTGTATCTCAGGCGCGGACGGGGACCTTGGGAGTCCCTTGTCCTTAGAACGCCGAGTCTCAACGACGGCGATCTCAGAGCGGGTTCCCACAGACGGCGCCAAATGATGGCCAGGGGCCTCATCGTTTATAGTCATGATGACTGGTGGAAAGACTTCTGGGAGGAAGAACGCCTGGAGGATGGATCGCCCAAGGGAGTGTGCCTGAAAGCTCAGAAACAAAGGGTTAGGAGGCCCCCGGAGTGTTTTTCCGGGGGGGGAGCCTCCGACGCCCAAGTCAGTGGTTGGCTGAGAAAAAGGCAAAGGTAATAGCACAAAGGGCTGAAGAGTCTCGCCTGGTAATTTTCTCAGAGTGTGGGAGCAGTGTTTTGCCAACCAACCTCCTGCCAAGTATTAATTCCTGGTATTTATAGGAGTGCCTAGCCCGTTCAGATCGCGACACGTGTTCGGTCGGATGTTCCTGAATTTCTGGGCGTAGGAGACAGATAGCTGGTAGCAGGTTGCCTTGAGCCATGTGCTGAGATGGGCCATGATGTGATTCTGATGGCGTCAGCGTGGCAGAGCGCCTTTTGAGGCGGATTGTGGCGTCTGTGAATGGATGTGTCAGAGGCTTCCTTAAATGCTTCCATAAATGCTCCTGCCGTACTCCCGAGGTCCCTGGGTGAGGTCGTCCTTTGGTACGGACAGAGCCTCTTCGGGAAACAAGCCCTCAGTTCGAGGGTTCCCAGTTTCAGGGAGTTCCGCCTTCGGGGATATCATGTTCGGCTCGCTATGTCTGGTGCCGCTTTTCCGAAGGCGATCTGTTCACAACCTTGGGGGGGCAAGTAGTGTCCTCGGGTTTTCCTGGTGTGCCGGGCTCGGAGCTCTTCGGCTATCCCCCGAGGTGCATGATCACACCTTTTCTCGGGTAGCGCCAGCTTCTTCTGGCCATTCTTGTGGCAGGGAGTTCGGCCAGATAGAGGCGATAGCGTTTGGCTATCAATAGGTTCTCAAACCCCTTCAAAGGCAACATTTATCTCCAAGGGTGATGAGGGATTTTTCTAGGTGATATTAGCTATTTGTTTGAGGGTGGTTAATGTACAACCTAAAGTTGGTCACTCGAAGGTAGTGTAGGTCACTTTCCAAGGTCGACTAAGCTATTATTTGAAGGTGATGTCAACCCTTTTATGAGGTTGGCTATGCTTCTCCCTGAGAGTGGTACTAGGTCTCAATCTAAGGTTCACTAAGATGGAATCCGGGGTAGGTTATAAGCTTTCTACCAAGGTTGGTCATGTGACATTCCAAGGGTGGTGTGGACCACCTATGTTAAGGTACTATGGGCAGTAGCCTTTCGACTATCACGTATCAAACAAGTCATCAATCCTAGGAAGTAGATACTTGTCCTTGGCTCTTACTGCAGGTAACTTTCTACAGTCAATGCATAGTCTCAAAGTTTCGCCCTTCTTCTTCACAACCAAGACCGAGGCTCCCCATGGTGATACACTAGGCCTAATAAAGCCTTTCTCTAATTGTTCTTCCATCTGCTTCTTTAACTCATCCATCTCAGGAGCTAAGATTCGGTAATGTGGTATCGATATAGGTTATGCCCTTGACTAAAGATGGATAGAAAACTCAGTTTCTCTTGGGTGGTAACCCAGGCAACTCGACCAGAAACAATTCAGGAAACTGATTCAGTACATGAATCTCCTTAAGTTCTTCCTCTATGGCCACCCCATTTAAAGAACAATATTCTTCCTCTTGACGATGGGGATGAAGTCCATAAGTCTAAGGTGCAAACTCTTAGCACTAGATGCTAACCCTCCAGTGCAAGCCACTTTAGCTCCCTAAGCATCAATAATGTCGATTGAATGACTAGCACAATTAATTGCCACTATTCTGCTTCCTTAGCCTATCCATTCCCAACACTAGGTCATAAGACCTCAATTCTATAACCCATAACTCGCAAGAGAAATCATGTTCTCCTAATTACAAGGGATGCCTAGTAACCAACTCACTGATCATAATAAACTCCTCCTTGCAATCCTACTGAGTCTCAACCAATCTAAGATTTCACACAGCAACATAAGCTTATTTACCAAGGTAGACAATATCACAAAAAGAGTAGCTCTAGTGTCAAAAAAGGCTCTAACACTACCATTCTTGAAAGTAAAGTTAACTCAAACGATGGCTGGCTCTTTGGTCACTTGACTAGCCAAAGTGCAAACCCTTGGCTCAATTATTACTACAGCTACACTAGGTTGAATCCCTATGGCAAGGGGTATAGGGTGTGGATTCCTAGGTAGACCTAACAAGGGTCAAGGCTATGGGCATTCATTCACCCAATGACCTCCTCAACCACAAATGTTGCAAACATCGGTTCCCAAGGTACATGGCTTCATGCCATGGAACCATCTACACTTAGGACACAAGCCCTTTTATTCTCTTGAAGGGACTTTGATTCTCGGTTGTCCTACCTACCATTGGTCATTTCTTGGCGTTCTTTCTTAGGTTGGATGGTCCAACCTACACCTTCTTGCTTGGTGTTCTTGAGCCCTTAGTCTCCCTTACCAAGGCTAATGCCTTCTTGACCACTTGGTGATAGCATCGGATATCAACCATCACCATATACCTCCAAAGCACAGGCTTAAGGCCTTGAAAAAATTTTGGGTCTTCAAATCATCATTACTGGCCATATAAGGAGCATTCCAAATGAACAAATTGTAGCACGACTTATACTCACTCACTGACATCTCTCATTGAACCAGATTCTCAAACTCAGTCCTCTTTTAATCCAGTGTTGCTTTACTAATATACTTTTATTGGAACTTCCTCTCAACGTCTAACCACTTGAGAAACTTTTTCTTATGCTCAGGTCAAGTGCCATTACTCTCCTTCAACATTTCCACGACATCATCCAACCAAAGATTAGCCCTTTCTCTAAAAAAGAAAGGCACTAAGGCCATCCTTTATTTTGACTCATAGCCTCCACATGTTAAAAGCCAATTCATCCTGGATAACCAATCCTCTACTCAATTAGGGTCACTTAACCTAACAAAATCTAGTGGGTCAACAATCTTGAACATCTCTAGTAACCTTATCCGATGTGGGGTTTCTCCCCCCCTTGGAGCCTTCATAACCTCTTGCTCCACTGCATGATCATAATCATGATCTCACCTCCCATGGACCTGGGCAGTTTCTGGCATTTGGCATGCCTCTTCTGACCTTGCGATAGGTCATTCCCATCATTATTTTCCTCTTGGACAACTTCTCCATTCTCATGGTCCTGGAACAACTCATTCGTGATGGTAGTCATACTCTATGCCACTTGTGTCGTGGCCTATGTCAACCCCTGAAGCAACCTACATATCTCATCTAGCCTTGCCATAACTGGATCACTAGAACCTTCCTCAGGTTCTCTAGCTCCTTTCATAGCTCCTGACCTACTGTCAACCATAGCAACCTACAACCAAAACCAGACGACATTCCCCTAATGTTGGTTAGTACTAACTATCCTAACAAATGGACTTTAAAACTAGATCTTAGTCTTAGCCTCCAATATTTATGAATTGAGGTCTAAGCTTTGATAGAAAAAATTGACATAGCCATCCTTGGCCTTACCAAGGTAGGCTATGAGAACAGGTCTCACAGTCGTTGCAATTGGCTAGCTCTATATGTGCGTGAATTAAAACTATCTGAGACTAGTTAATTAACCTAGAAAATGAAAGATGCATGCTCTTTATGGTTTGACTTGAGTAAATAAAAACCATAAAAAAAAAGTTCACTTGAACGAGACACTTTTCATAGAAAATAAGTTCAAGTAGCCAAAGCATACAAAATCAACATTTCGATGGTTAATACTACACATAACAATCATGTAAGAGCATTCAACATAAAGTAGACTAATGCTCTTTACCCAAGAACAACCCTAGAGTTTAAGACTCAAAATGTATACACAAAAGGCAACTAGGTGTAGAACACATACAAGCTTTGACTGAGATCTCCTCAAACTAACTCCCACCTTGGTGGTAAGTCCCAGCTGCAAGTAACAAAAGTTCTATCCACATGCTGCTACGCTCTACAGTAAAGAAAACACTATTGTTACCACTGTTCCTTAACCAACAAGTAATTCATGTTAACCAGAATCACAAGGATTCTCAAGCGAATTATCTACAACAACAAACTATCGCGACAACCCTAAGTGGTTATTTGCCCCAACAACATCAAAATCTGCATAACATAACTTGGGAGTAAGAATTCATGATTCTTAGTAAGGGGTCTTCACCTACATGAAAAGTTAAGAAGGATGACACATATGTAAACATATATAATCTATTGAGAGCTCTTTCAACTTGAGGCTAAACTTATGCACATAGGTTTCAGTCCCTTGGAACCTGTCCTCTACCTAAACCTTGAGCTACAAGGCAGAGCCTTGCCTACTAGCAAGCATAGCTTACTAGCCTAACCAGTGATGATTCACTAGTTAAAACTCTCTTATGTTGCACAAGGGCACTGTGGTAAGACTACTATTGACTAGGCCTTAAAGACCCACTTGGCCGTCAAGACCCACTAGGTGCACTAAGGTTTCACATCGAAGCCTCATGCTCGATGGCATGGCTAGTTCATCAATGGTACTAAACCTTTCATCCAAGCTAGCAATACTTCATTGTGGCCTTTAAAAACTAGTTTTCTTGCTTATGGCCAAAGTAACCATGAAAACCCAAGAAAACTCCTCAATCTCATATGAGTTTTGGAAGCCTCGAAATAATTTCAGAATACTTAAACCCCAAGGTACCATAAGCACCCCCTCAGTCCTCCCCTCAAATCTCTGAGAAAAATTGGAAAATTTCAGCTAACATAACTGCGGTGACGCATTGCCATAGTTGTCAACCTGTTGTGGACTTTTTGTTAAATAGGCGACTCGTCGCCAATACCCGTGATGCGCAGAAGTTTCTAGTTTTCCTGCTATTACCTTGGAAGACTTACTGAACATACCAAACATGCTTGGATGGCCTTCCAACTTTACGTACCTATAAAACATGTTGCAAAGACCACAACCAACTATCACAAGCATACCTATGATGCAATGTAACATCATTCTATGCACCACAAAACTTATAGTCCACCAGGATCAACCTTGCCCACTAACTATTGCTATTTCTAAAACCACTTGGATTCATCAAGCAAACAAACCCCAATAACAATAATCAAGCTTCAAAACATAACTCCCTGACCTTAACTTTAACTCACATGTAAAAACCAAGCAATTCCTCCACAAAAACCAAGTTCCAAAAAGTTCTACCTAGTTCTAAGCAAGGAAAGGTCTAAAAGACAAAACTACTAATTTCTAACCAAAACCAAAGCTCCCAATCATCAAATAAACAAGAATTCACCATGAAAGGACAAGTTACCTCACATAAAAAATAAGGGATAGCTAAAAACATGATTCCAAGTTTGAAAAACTTAAAATTCCACTTGGAACAAACTTCCTATAGCTTAAGTACTATTGGTAGCTTCAAATTTCACCGAAAATTCTTGGTCTTAATCTCAATTTCAAGGACAAATGGTGAAGGTGAGGTTGAACTCGGGTTTGGAAGCCAAATGGCAGCCTATTCTCCACTTTACTATGTTTTATAAGATTTAAAATCCCAAGCTACCAAAGTTGTTAAAAAATTACAAAATAGCCCCCCATATCTAAAAACTTGGTCAAATATTTTCTATTTAAGCTAAACTTGGGTTAAAAGAAAAAGTTATTGTTTCAAAAGCCATTTTTAACACTCATGATGCAACCTGATTCTTTGGGATGCAAAATTATCATTTTGCCCCCGAACCTCATTTGGTACCTTAACCTTCTCACAACTTAGTGAACTTTACTAAACTTACCGATTCTTGCTATGTGCGCTTGAATTAAGGATCCAAACTAAGTTTCATTTACTCTTCCGTCCTCAAAAAAGCCTTTAACTAAGAGAGCCATAACAAAACTAGTCTTATATTTGGGCTCGGTTAAGTTAAGACCAACCTAATAAGTTTGTCCCTACTAGCTACTTCCACAAGGAGTCAACCTAGGGCACCAAAGTAGTAATTCAGGTGTTGCTTTGATTATTCAAGTGGTAGAAGTAGGCAACTACTAGTCGAGAGTGTGACAAGTAGTCGTAGTGAACTCACAGGCAGTGCATGGCTAGTGTGAGGTAAGTCTCTAACATTTCACTAGTTGTCTAGTTACTCTTTTGGTAAGTTCTGGGATCTATTTACTTGAATAGTTTTATTTTGGCTTGTTGGGTAGTTGTTTTGAGCAAGGTTAAAGACTAGCCCATGTGCATTAAGAATGTAATGATGCACCAAGTATTAGGTTAATACCAGACACCCTAGGACACACTTGCAAGGTCATGAAACCACACAAGTGAAGATTCAAATGCCTTAGATTGCAAATGATTTATGGTTCCATAGGTTATGTGACATGGCCACTAATGGGTCTGCCCAGAAAGCCTACGGGGAACTTGTCCCACAGAAGCCACAATTGGCTAATTGATTACATGCATTTTGGTTAAAACCTTTATGCTTCTAGTTGATTAATCTTATTGTGCAAACATGCATGAGTATGTGCTCTGACTAAAATAAAAAAAAAACTAATAAAAGGATGAATGACACAGCCCCTTGTGGACTTGCCCAGGAAGCCTACGGGAACTTGTCCTACATTGGTCATAATTGGCAAATTAATTACATGCACACTAGTTAAAACCTTCATGCCTCTAGTTAATTAACGTACTATGCAATCATGCATGGGTAAATGCTTTGTTTGAATGATTAAATATGTAATAAAAATACAAAACATTGCCATGCCATTTTATTAAAACTGAACATAAAGACCACCAAAGCATAGAAGGCATTTATATGGTTAACTGAACATAATCATCTGTGTGTGAACATCCAAGCAAAAATAAACTATGGTCATACCCAAAAGTGACTCTAGACTACACTACTCATACATGAACATCGGAGGCAAACTAGTGTATGAAAACTATAGACTGAACAACTCTACTCAGATCCATAACTATGCTCCCACCCTATAGCACTCCCCGCAGCAACATCCAAAGCCCTCCCTTATGTGACATTACCCACGGTCGGCCAAAAGCACTACCGTAGCTAGTGCCATAATGTAACAAACAAGCAAAACAAAAACTAGAATCATATAGATTCAAATGAATAGTATACCTATTCGTGAGCCTAGCTCAGCAACCTTTATTGGTTGACGGCTCAAAGACACCTAAAACTACACAACAAAATCTAAGGGAGTGTTACCCACTCTGGGGTAGTCCAATTATGGTGCCAAAATTGTGCATTTAGACTCCCAGGTTTGGTAATGTTCTTTAGGCCATAAGAACACTATCCTTAGTGTGCATACCCAAGTGGCCCTTTTGGGCACTATCGAAACACATGCATATTGGTCCAACCATCACACACATATTCACATTTCATGCACACCATGGTAGAAAAGAAGGATAACACTAGCATAAGTCTTAATCTTGGCTACCACACATTAGGCAATTTTGTTAAGTTCTAGACACCTGTAACTTCCACAAATAAATTGTATCATTCTAGCCATGTACCCCCTTTTCTCTTTGCTCCATTGTCAAGTCTAGACTTATAGAAAACCAAGGAATTTTTTTTTGCAGCAATAGCCCACCTATGAACCAAGTTATGGATTTTTTAAGTTGGTTAAAATTCTGACCAAATGAACAGTAACTTAGCCAACTTTGCAACATCATATCTTTGCCTACAGGGCTACAAATTCAGAAATTATGAGTCCAAGTTTAATCTCTAGATGTTCTCTATGTGTGGTCAAAATTTCATACCAGGGTTCTTTCTACATAGCGTGATATAGAACTTTAAGTGCAAAGTCAAAATTCTGGTCACTTTAGAACCATTTTGCCCATACAAAATTTCATAAGTGTGCAAACACTTCATTCACAAGGGGAAAGCCTTCCAAGGCTACCCCAAATATGTACATTACACATAGGAAACACATTCCCTTGCATTTAACAACCATATGTGGCTAAAACAGAATTTACAAGTAGCAGTCCATCATTCACATTTAGGTAGCTTTGCACCACATCACTTACATAGCAAAAACATTACTCAAATGTTCACATAATTGTCTCATTTTACATACACTACATGTACATGCATACATGCACTACAAAATGGTCTTAACTAAGCTAAATACGCACCCTAGGTTACAGGAGTGTCTAGGACACAATGGACTCTAGAACAGGATGCTGGACAGCTACTGCACAACACAATAAATACCATCAGTAAAAATACCAAATGTGCTCCAAAAATCACGAAAATTTCCACATCACAACTAGACATATGGAAGTTCAAGTACCTGAAAATTAATGGCAAAAATCAAACGACAACAGTTAGTTTGAAGGTGATCTTTCAGCTAGACTTGAAATGACAGAGTTAAGGGGAGTAAGTTTCATTGAGAAACTTAGTAAGGGTAGTGCTTGCATTCAATACGCAATGTAACCATGATTAAAACCTTCATTGAAACACACTAAAACAAAAAAACCATAATGCATATGTACATGATATAGTGACCAAATGCAGCAGCCATTTGCAACCAACAAACACAAGAAATGTGGCAGCAACATAAACCATAGGTTAGTCAATAAAACATACAATAAAATTAAATAAATCACTATGGCAGTAATGCTTGGTCTTAGGAGGATTTTAACACTAGTTAGTACTAACTTTAGGCTTTAGAAAGCCCAATTTTCACTGCCATCACTGTGCACTTCACACTAGGTCATAAAACCTTCAATAAGTGCACTCCCCTCACTAAGGTGGGTTCATCAAACTCATGCCTTTCTTCCATGCTTAGCCATAGCTCCATGGTTGCCTAAAAATGCTAAAAACAACCCATGGGAGCAAGAGAACCCTTACCTTGATGGGTATGCTGAAATTGGAGCTTGTTCCTAGGTGCACTCAAGCAATAGCACCAAATAGTTTCCAATTATTCCTTGACTTTAGTTGCAAGTAGTTTTGAGTTCGAAGGTATGGTGGCTATGGAGGAATTGTGGAGGAGAGGGCTGGCTTTCTTTGTTCTAGTTGAGGCTGAAATTTGGGGAGATAAGGACAAGAATGGACACTTATATGGTCTTAAGTGCACTAAGGACACTTAATAAGGTTAACCAAGCTTTATGTCATTTTCCTTCTACAAGACCATGGTTTCTTTACCTTAATCTCTTGGCCCATATTTGGCTTCCTTATCCCATGCCATAGCAGCCCCTCCTTATGTGGGATAACCCAACAAAACTTCCATTTGACTTAAGTCATAAGCTGTTGGGTTTCGGGAGCCAAACAGCACAGCGGAATTTAACCGAAACCTTCCAGGATCCAAGTGAAACGGGGTAAACCGGGTGTTCAAAAATTTTCATACCTAATTTTCGATTGAGATCTCTCACTCAACTGTAGAGTCGAATCACAAAACCTGAATAGTTGACGTGTTCAAGCTCTCTATGGTATCCACACGAGCCTCTCGGGATCACCACGCTTCCACCATGTCCCGGCAGATGCGTTTCTCTTGCGCTCGCAGTGCTAGCTTGCGTCCTCCAAGGAATTGCAAGAGAAGAGTGCGGCTGTCCTTTTGGGAGGCTAGGGCAAGGAGACCTGCGAATTTCTCACTTAAAAGTTGTATTTATAGTGAGACTCAACTTCCAGGCCTAATGGGTTTCAAAGCCCTAATCCAATTAGGATTTAATTTCGGGCTTAATAATGGCTCAACTCTTTGGCCCATTATTAATACGAAATTAAAGTGAAACCATAACCCAAATAATTAGCCCATGCACTCTAATGATCCAAATAGCTCTATGTGTGCGACCCAATAGGCTTTTACCACGTTGGCAATGATCATAAATCACATTTATGATCATAAGCAATGAGCGGTGTCTAGCAACACATCATTGCTACCCAAGTGACAAGATTGTCGATGATTCGACTAAACCTTTATGATCATCACCGATATATGCCATTGTCCCTTTGTCCAAGATATCAAGACTAAGCATGAGACATGGAATGTGTCACTCTCGTATAGCCCAATCTTTGGTTTCTTGATTACCAAGTAGACTAACTTAAACTGATGACATTGATATCGTATATCAACTCATCCGAGCATGGCCATGCATTTTCTAAGTCTCACTTTATCAAGGGGCCCGAAGATATCACTCCCGTTACATAGGAGGGACAAATCCCATCTTGATCATACAAATCCCTCCGCATGATATGTGACATACCCAATGACCTCCTTCAAGTTCACTCAGTTACGAGCAACAAAGGAAAGTATCAAAGTATGTGACTCACATGTAGGGAACCTTGATGATCTTAGGTCGAAGGACTACATATACCATGATCACTATGAGAATCACTTATGACACTCATATAACGATCCATGTAGTGTTCTCATGGTGGGTCGGTCCAGTACACAAGTTCTCCAACTTGTACCCATATGTAGACTACATATCTCATATTAGTCTCCACATATGCTAGTCGTTATGTATTATTGCAACCCGCTCCACAATAATACTAGACCAGGGACGTTTAAGAATATCATTATTCTAGGGTTACAATTATGTTTGTTAAGTTACGCAGAAACAAAACAACAAACATAATTGCTGGATTAATGCCTTAATAAAATATCATGACTCAATGTGCAAAAATACAATCATCTCATGATTGGCCTTTTGGGCACAACACTAACAATCTCCCACTTGCACTAAAAGCCAATCATCCATGTATCTAATACCGATGGACCTAGAATGGCTATCATGCTTTTGCTGCATAAGGGGCTTTGTCAGTGGATCAGCAATGTTGCTATCTGTCGAAGTCCTGCATATCCTTACATCACCCCTCTCGATGATCTCCCTGATGAGATGATAGCGTCGGAGTATGTGTTTGGATCGCTGGTGAGATCGAGGTTCCTTAGCCTGTGCGATTGCTCCATTGTTGTCACAATAGAGCTCTATCGGGTCGGCAATGCTTGGAACCACTCCAAGTTCAGTGATGAACTTCTTGATCCAAATTGCCTCATTCACAGCATCAGAGGTGGCAATGTACTCAGATTCTGTTGTAGAGTCAGCTACTGTCTCTTGCTTTGAACTCTTCCAGCTCACAGCACCACCACCAATACAAAACACATAACCAGATTGCGATCTAAAATCATCCTTATCAGATTGGAAGCTTGCATCGGTGTAACCCCTTACAACGAGCTCATCTTCACCTCCAAAGACCAAGAATGCATCCTTAGTCCTTCGTAAGTACTTAAGGATGTTCTTAACAGCTGTCCAGTGACTCTCACCGGGGTTCGATTGGTACCTACTCGTCATGCTCAAAGCATATGAGACATCGGGACGAGTACATATCATGGCATACATGATAGATCCAATTGCTGAGGCATATGGAATCTTACTCATGCGCTCTCTCTCCTCGGGTGTACTCGGACACTGAGATCTAGAAAGAGTGATACCATGTGACATGGGCAAGAATCCTTTCTTGGAATCTTGCATGCTAAACCTCTTTAGCACCTTGTCAATATATGTACTTTGACTTAGGCCAAGAAGCTTTCTAGATCTATCTCTATAGATCCTGATGCCTAACACATAGGCTGCTTCACCCAAGTCCTTCATAGAGAAACATTTCCCTAGCCAAGTCTTCACAGACTGTAGCTCAGGAATGTCATTCCCGATGAGTAGTATGTCATCTACATACAACACCAAGAAGACAATAGCGCTCCCACTAACCTTCTTGTAGACACAAGGTTCATCTTCATTTTTGATAAAACCAAACTCTTTGATTGCATCATCAAAATGAAGATTCCAACTTCGAGAAGCTTGCTTCAGTCCATAAATGGACCTTTGCAACTTGCACACTTTATTGGCATTCTCAGGAGTGACAAAACCCTCAGGTTGTGTCATGTACACATCCTCAAGTAGCTTTCCATTTAGGAATGCAGTTTTGACATCCATTTGCCATATCTCATAATCATAGTGTGCAGCAATAGCAAACAAAATTTGGATGGATTTAAGCATAGCAACTGGTGAAAAAGTTTCATCATAGTCAATACCATGAATTTGCTTGAAACCTTTTGCAACCAATCGTCCCTTAAAGGTAATCACATTACCATCCATGTCAGTTTTCTTCTTGAAAACCCATTTGCACCCTATGGGTTTTACCCCTTCAGGTGGGTCAACCAAAGTCCATACTTGGTTTTCATACATGGATTCCATCTCGGATTTCATGGCCACTAGCCACTTCTCAGAGTCAGGCCCCGACATAGCTTGTTGGTAGGTTGTGGGCTCATCCTGATCCATGAGCATCACATCACCGGTGTGAGTCACGAGAAATCCATATCTCTCAGGCTCACGCCGAATCCTACTAGACCTACGTGGGCTCTGTGCTACAGGAACAGACTCTTGAACCACAACATCTTGTGGTGTCTGTTCAGGTTCCATTTCAGGTTCGATGTCTCCTTGTTGTTCTTGAATTTCTTCAAGTTCTACTTTCCTCCCACTAGTTTCTTTAGAGATAAACTCTTTCTCCAAAAAGACACCAGTTCGAGCAACAAACACTTTTTGCTCAGAAGGATTGTAGAAATAGTAACCCTTTGTTTCTTTGGGATACCCAACAAAAAGGCATTTTTGAGATTTGGGCCCTAGTTTGTCAGAGGATTGACATTTCACATAAGCATCACAGCCCCAAATCTTCATAAAAGACAAATTGGGACGCCTCCCACTCCATATCTCATATGGTGTCTTTTGAACCGATTTAGATGGAACTCGGTTTAGTGTAAAAGCGGCTGTCTCTAGAGCATGTCCCCAAAAGGAGTTTGGAAGGTCAGCTTGACTCATCATAGAGCGAACCATGTCTAACAGAGTTCGATTTCTCCTTTCAGATACACCATTCCATTGAGGTGTACTTGGTGGAGTGAGTTGTGATACTATACCACACTCCTTCAGATAGTCAAGGAATTCTCAATCCAAGTACTCTCCACCTCGATCTGATCGAAGCACTTTAATACTCTTCCCGAGTTGATTCTCTACTTCATTCTTGAATTCTTTGAACTTTTCAAAGGATTCTGACTTGTGTCTCATAAGATACACATAGCCATATCTGCTGAAGTCATCAGTGAAAGTAATGAAGTATTGGAAACCTCCTCTAGCTTGTGTAGACATAGGGCCACATACATCACTATGTATGAGTCCTAGTAAGTCATTAGCCCTTTCACTTTGCCCTATGAATGGGGCTTTGGTCATCTTGCCCAACAAACATGACTCACATGTCTCATATGATTCAAAATCAAATGAGTCCAAGAGTCCATCCTTATGGAGCTTGGATATGCGGGTCTCATTTATATGGCCCAAGCGACAGTGCCAGAGATAGGTCGGGTTTGAATCATTTAATCTGACCTTCTTGGTATTCACATTATAGATTGGATCTTCGAGGTCTAGAACATACAACCCATTGCTAAGTTGAGCACTACCATAAAAGATTTCATTCAAATAAATAGAACAACATTTGTCCTTTATTATAAATGAAAAACCTTTCTTGTCCAAACAAGAAACAGAAATCAAATTTCTACTAATAGTAGGCACAAAGTAGCAGTTGTCTAATTCTAAAACTAATCCACTAGGTAAAGTGAGAACATAAGTCCCTACGGCTAAGGCAGCAACCCTTGCTCCATTTCCAACACGTAGGTCCACTTCACCTCGGGCCAATCTTCTACTTCTACTTCTACTTAGATCCTGCACATTTGCACAAATGTGAGATCCACATCCAGTATCCAATACCCAAGATGAGGAAGTAGAAAAGTTAGCCTCTATAACAAAAATACCTGAAGTGGAAGTCTTACTTCCCTTTTCCTTAGCAAGTTCTTCAAGATAGAGCTTGCAGTTACGCTTCCAGTGTCCAGGTTGCTTACAATGGAAGCACTCCCCTTCCTTTGCCACACCACCCTTTGGTTTCAGTGCAGCTGAAGAAGAACTAGCATTGGACTTTCCATTAGCTTTATCCTTCTTCTTGTTGGCTTTTCCCTTTCCCTTGCCCTTTTGAACCATCAAAATGGGCTTAGCCTTCTTAAGGTTTTGCTCAGCAGTTCTCAACATGTTGAGCAATTCAGGAAGGGACTTGTCAAGGTCATTCATGTTATAGTTCATGACAAACTGACTGTAGCTTTCAGGCAACGATTACAAGACTACATCAATAGCCAACTCTTTTTGAAGAGCAAATCCCAAATTCTCAAGATTCTCAATGTACCCAATCATCTTGAGCACATGAGGACCCACGGGACTTCCTTCAGACATCTTGCACTGAAACAATGCCTTAGAGGTCTCAAACCTCTCATGCCTAGCTTGCTCTTGGAAAAGCATTTTGAGATGTTCGATCATATCGAATGCCCCCATGTTCTCATGTTGGTTCTGAAGCTCAGATTCCATGGTAATAAGCATGAGGCATGCAACATCCAAAGCATCATCAGAATGCCTCTTGTGAGCATCCCTTTCAACTCTTGGAGCAGTGGCAGCAGACTCATTCGGAATGGGCTGCTTTAGGACATAAGCCTTTCTCTCTTGCTTGAGGACTATCCTAAAGTTTCGGTACCATTTGAGAAAGTTGGTCCCATTCAGTTTTTCCTTCTCAAGGATCGATCGCAACGAAAGTGTCGATGTGTTTTGTGCCATGGTTATCTACAACAGTAAATATGCAGTGTAAGAGTCATGTATTTTAATTCATTTAATAAGGACTTTTATTAAACGATACTCCCACTATTTTCCTCAAAATAATAACCCTCGATATTATTTCGGAACACCTCGGCGCTAAGGTATTCTAGTGGGCCAAGATCCATATTTGACCACAACCTGAGTCAGCTTTGGCTTTTCTCTCAAGTTACAGCTATTTAGGTAGGCAACTCCTTGCCAATTGCATCATATGCAACTCTTGGATAGTTGGGTGAACAACACTTGTCCAAGCTCATCTCATGAACTTAAGCCCAACTCTATGCCTCTAAGTCCCTAATCCTATTAGGATGACTTAGTTAAGTCGAACCCAAAGTTAGCAGTTTGGATATCACTATTATCCCATCGCGCCTTACCAAGATGAACATAGGTGCTTTGCTTTGGCAAACCCACCTAATGTTGATCAAAGTCTTGACGAGTGCCAACATTTGGAAGGCATCACATTTAATGACTTAATATTTGTTTGAGGGATTTTTTCTTTTGATCTCACCAATTTGTTATCTCCGGTTGTCTTATACATGCATCACATACAAATATAAAACATGCATCTCATGCTTACAAGAAAATAAATGTGACATGGTTATAGCCCAAACTATGCGATATTCTCAAGCCAATGAGAATATCATAAAAGCCTAAGAAAAGAAAAGAGTCTTCACAAGCTCCTTCTCTTCCTTTCTTGGTTGCCCTTTTGTTGTCACCTCCTTGGACATACCACCTTGGATGATCCTTGGACATAACCTTGGATGATCCCATAATGCACCATTACATCAATAATAGAAACCTCGAGTTACATTCGAGGGGAGTAAGGTGAGAAGAGAATGTACAATGAGAGTGATAAGAAAAGGCACGACTCGCAGGCCGTATTTACAAGTACAACCAATCAAGGGCTATAACCATGCACCATGCTTCAAACACCAATCAGCATATCATGTCAAATCTCATTCAACAAAGATGCATGCCAATTTTCACGTGTTGATTAACCAAGTTTTTATTTATGGGGTCAAGGGGAGCTGCCTTTGTGGGGGCAGTGCCCCCAGGGCAAAAAAATTTCTTACAATTGTTTAGCCCGAAATCTTCTATTTCGAGCAAGTAGGCACCCGAGACTCCTCCATTCGAGCCACCAAAAATACCTTACTTTCGGTGCCAGAACAGGCCGAATCCGAAACCAGCTAGGGTTTTTCCAACTACTGCAAGAATCTTAATCCATATAGGTATCTCATAACACCCTAGAATAATGATAGTCTTAAACATCCCTGGTCTAGTATTATTGTGGAGCGGGTTGCAATAATACATAACGACTAGCATATGTGGAGACTAATATGAGATATGTAGTCTACATATGGGTACAAGTTGGAGAACTTGTGTACTGGACCGACCCACCATGAGAACACTACATGGATCGTTATATGAGTGTCATAAGTGATTCTCATAGTGATCATGGTATATGTAGTCCTTCGACCTAAGATCATCAAGGTTCCCTACATGTGAGTCACATACTTTGATACTTTCCTTTGTTGCTCGTAACTGAGTGAACTTGAAGGAGGTCATTGGGTATGTCAGATATCATGCGGAGGGATTTATATGATCAAGATGGGATTTGTCCCTCCTATGTAACAGGAGTGATATCTTCGGGCCCCTTGATAGAGTGAGACTTAGAAAATGCATGGCCATGCTCGGATGAGTTGATATATGACATCAATGTCATCAGTTTAAGTTGGTCTACTCGGTAATCAAGAAACCAAAGATTGGGCTATACGAGAGTGACACATTCCATGTCTCGTGCTTAGTCTTGATATCTTGGACAAAGGGACAATGGCATATATCGGTGATGATCATAAAGGTTTAGTCGAATCATCGACAATCTTGTCACTTGGGTAGCAATGATGTGTTGCTAGACACTGCTCATTGCTTATGATCATAAATGTGATTTATGATCATTGCCAACATGGTAAGAGCCTATTGGGTCGCACACATAGAGCTATTTGGATCATTTGAGTGCATGGGCTAATAATTTGGGTTTTGGTTTCACAATAATTTCGTATCAATAATGGGCCTAATAGTTGAGCCATTATTAAGCCCGAAATTAAAGCCTAATTAGATTAGGGCTTTGAAACCAATTAGGCCTAGAAGTTGAGTCTCACTATAAATACAACTTCTAGTGAGAAATTCATAGGTCTCCTTGCCCTAGCCTCCCAAAAGGACAGCCGTACTCTTCTCTTACAATTCCTTGGAGGACAAAAGCTAGCACTACGAGTGCAAGAGAAACGTATCTGCCGGGATGCTGTGGAACCGTGGTGATCCCGAAAGGCTCGTGTGGATACCGTAGAGAGCTTGAACATGTCAACTGTTCAAGTTTTGTGATTCGACTCTACAGTTGAGTGAAAGATCTAAACCGAAAATTAGGTATGAAAATTTTTGAACACCCGGTTTACGCTGTTTCACTTAGATCCTGGAGGGTTTCGGTTAAATTCCACTGCACTGTTTGGCTCCCGAAACCCAACACTTGGAACACTTTTAAGGAGGTTCTGATCATGCCTTTTAGCCCCCACACTTCAATCACTATGGTGAGAATTGCACAATATAGTGGTTTTTAGCCATTATCACACACTTGTAATTCTCCCATTTTTGTAAGGTGGTAATAGGGAGTGAGAATGAAAGATTCTCAGAAAGGGATCCTTGAACTTGCAAGAAAAATTCTAAAGACACACATATACATATAATATATGAAGTCTACTTCATGCGCTTACAATCTGAGGGCTAACATATGCACATATATTCGAGTCCCTTTGGGACCCCTCATCTTCCTAGTCCACTCACAAGCGTCACTTCGTGCCTCGCAAGTTCTAGGTCCTAACTCACTCCTAGTAAGGCTTAGCTTACCAACACAGCAGCCTTAACCTTCCTTTGGTTATTGTGAAAGTGAACATGGTGGATGCACCTCGCTTGAGTTGCAAGGAACTCACTAAGTGTACTAAGCCTCCATGTAGTGCCTCAAGTCCTTAGACTTGGCTAGGTCCCTTGTGTACTAATCTTCCACCTCAAATCCTTTCCAAGAGTTCACTAGGCTTGCATTTGTGCCTTAATTAACCTTGCCTAGGCTACAAGTGCACTAAACCTTCACTCAAGGCACATACCTATCCACCATTACTTGGTTCACCTTAGTGGAGTGGAAAATATTGTGGTTGGACTAATTTACTAGGCTCTTTGGAACCCACCTAGGTGCGCTATGGTTCCCATTTCAAAGTGTTAAATCTAAAGGCCCAACTAGGCTTTTGATGGTACTAAACCTTTCACCTAACTAATGTTGCTCTATTGTGGGCAAAATTCCCATCATTTTCAACACAAATGAATGAAATACTAGGCCAATTAAAGCGTCAAGAAGGCATGGGAATGATAGCACTCCCACTTAGCTTCAAATGTAATCTTGATCAGACACTCGAGCGGAAAGTTCTAGCTAAAATACTACAGCATGTCAATGTTACCGAGGTGTTGGTGCCCAACACCGGTGCTGAGGTACCAAAAGCCATTTCTCTTCGGGTTCCAAATGGGGTCCTGGGTGTTGCAGTGCCATTTAGTGCCTAGGCACTAGGCCCCTAAGGTCTAAACCTTAAAAACATGCCCAAAGCACCTTAGTAGGCCTCCAAAGGCTGCCAAACCAGTTGGGGACACCTTCCCATTTTGCAAACCTACAAAACACACTTCTTAGGCCAAAATGCACTATTCATTCCAAGCTTGCAACACATACAAACATCACACTAAGCCTGGAAACCCGACTAGTCCACCATGAACATCTTCCTGCACAACTAATGCCAATCATCAAATTCACAAGAATTTCTCCATAAATAAGCTATGAATGGCATCAAATGCGTTTGAATTGTAATTCCATTACCAAAATTGCACAAGAATTAGAAAGTATTGAGCATCATAAGCTAAGAATTCCATGTTCCAAGGCTTCACTATGGTTTCGTAGGTTCCAAGCACAATACAACGAATATGGCACCAAGTCAACACTAACCCAATGAAAGCAAAGCTTAAAACAAGTCAAGAAACATGAAACATCAAGGATAAAAGAAATAACTCATGCACACACTATGCCTGAGGAAGAAAAGCACCTTAAGAAGCTTCAAACTAAGAAACCAAGTGCAAAGCAAGCATGCATCCACTTGGGCACCAAAAAAACCTTTCAATTTTGGCAACAAATCATGTAATTGTGAAGATTTGATGAGGAGATGGTGAGTGGAAGATAAAGCTACGAATTTTGGGGCAAAAATGGGTGAATAGTGCCCCACAACCCTTCCAACAAGTTTATAAACCAATAACAAAACCTCCTTCCCCAAACTTTTTTAATTTTTGACAAAAT
Source organism: Aquilaria sinensis (assembly GCA_005392925.1). Classification (NCBI taxonomy): domain Eukaryota; kingdom Viridiplantae; phylum Streptophyta; class Magnoliopsida; order Malvales; family Thymelaeaceae; genus Aquilaria; species Aquilaria sinensis. The sequence continues at coordinate 42,615 of SMDT01001410.1, forward strand.
GACCCCTCCCCAAATTGTACCTAGGTAATTAAAAGCTATGGAAAACTTTGCTAACTTCAACTTTAGGTTTTGAAAACATCATTTGTACCCCTGACACTAATCCTAACCCTTTAGGGAGCAAATTGACCATTTTGTCCCTGGGCAAACTTAGTACCATAAATCACTCAAAACCAACTAAACCTTTAATAACTTGCTCGATCTTACTAATTCACCTCTAATTAAGGTATTTTAGCTAGGGATTAATTAATTTACCTTGCTCTGAGCATTTCACTAGGAAGGCTATAACATTCTTCCTGCCTTGGAGAATTTGGTACTCCAATTTCAACCTTCCCACCTTAAGCACTATACTAGGATACGGTGCTAATGTATACCAACCAAAGCTACCAATAGGTGTCAGTCACAACAACACACTTGGTGCTGAACTACCCAACCCATTTAGCTAATGCCATTAGCGCACTTGAGTTGAGCCCTATCTCATATAGGTACTATGGCCAATGCCATTCATTGTGCTTGCACCAACAGTATTCTGATTATTGCCCTCTATTCTCCCCACCTTAGCCTAACCTTTCTCAGTCTAAAACACCTTAATGAAACCTCACTCTGGAACACTATGGTATGGTCATTTATTACCGTCAGCTAATGGATATTGATGAAGGTCTTTGACTACTCAAAACCATACTAGTCAGTTCAATGATTGTCAATCCCCAACACCAAGCTTTGTGCCAAGTACTATAGTGTAAGATAGCTTAACAAGATTTTAGAAGCTCGTTCACTCACCTTACACTGATAGGAGCTAATTGAAAGCTCAACACCAACAAACTTCCTTCAATTGTCCCTCTTTGCTAGAATCCCCTAGCGTAAGCTAACTTAACAAATTAAGCTTGCCCGTTAACACTCACACTAGAAAAGTTCCACTCTAGGTCTGGCACCCAATGCTAGATACCAAACCCTTTAGTGAAAGCTAGCTTAACAAGTATGAAACTTGTCCACTACCTCTAGTACAGTCAGTTCTTTACTCTAGGCTTGGTACCCGAGAACTCATAACATTCATTATACTAAGTGTGTCATTAGTGTACTATGGCCTTGCCATATACACCACTACCAGCTTAAGGCATACTCCAGTCCAAGCTCCACTATACTCTAAAGCTCTTCGAAATGAATGAACTACCGAGAGTTGCAAGTCCTTACCCACCCTAAAGTACAAGTCCTCGAACGCCCCCCTTGAATGGCCCCTACACATCAGGCATGCTGGTGCACTAAGCAAGAGACCCATACACCACCTGAGCATTATGATCTTTTCGCTTTCGTTACTCTGGAGCCTCTTGCACCTGCATGCCTATAAGAAAAAACCTCTTTAGCAAAAGTGCCAAGACCTCCAAGCAACTAGCAGCCTTTGGGCCTCATCCGTGTCTTTCCAGCTCAGGCCACCCAGCACTTCGGTGATCTAGCTACTGAAGGGCTACCCAAGTCAAAGGTCTTGATGCTTTAGCTGCTCTACTCAGACTTTCCTAAGTATTGAAGCCTTTACACTTAACATCCTTCACACACCAAATTAACTTCTTAGTTGCATCCCTAGTACACTTGCTTCTTAGCCATAAAAACTCACTTTGTGCCTAAAGCACCTATGTAGTCCTTAGCCAAGTTATAAGGTGCTAGCCAATCCTAGGCCGACTTAGGCATCCTTGGCTTGGTATTCAACTAGACACCTCAACCCTGTTTACTAGGCTCCAATGTGCCTCTCATCTTAGTCGACTCCTTAACCATATCCTAGGCCTCCCAGCCTTTAACACTAACAAACATATCCATGAAAACCATTTCTCACTTAAAATATGCTTACAAAGAACCATGTCTACAATCCATGCTCAACTACCGTACCATAAGTACACCATGTCAACCTCCCATCAGGATGTTGTACCCTCACATCTACATAACTTACTGGTGGGAGAACAAACTTTAGTTAACTATTGGAAGGTGGTTGGTCATAAAAAATCACTTGGGTGGCTCATCCACTACAACCCCGCTTAGTGCAACACACTATGCACCTCGGGACTAGTTCTATCGCTCAGAGTTAAGCCTATCCATTAGCCTCGACCAATATCCTTACCAACTAGGCTTTCAAACTTTGCTTTTTCTCTAATTAGGAAAACACGATAGCTACCAAAGTCAAAAAATTGATACCTGAGCACAATTGTACCTATACTAGACCTGGCACTTTGATTACTAAGAATGACACTTAACTAGGTGGAAGATTACTTCACCTTGTGGTGACTTGTGTGCCAACACTCAACTAGTCATAGTTCCACTTAGGACTTTGTCCATTACCTACTTAGCTAGTTTCAGTAGTTCAGTCTTTCTTCTTTGACAAGTTAACTCGTTGTCCCTCGACTCCACTTAATCTTGAGATGATGACCAAAACTCACCGGCTATCCTGTGGTTCATGGCAGTCCTCCCTAGTGCTTGGGTCCTTTTATTGCCTTCCAGCAATCAAATCAAATCTGACCAATGACTCTACTCCTACTGGCCCTACCTTAGGGTTTATAGCTAGTAGATAAATAAACCTATCCATTTACTTACCCCTCGATAAGTTATTTGTGATAGCCAAATGGCTATCGCACCCGAATAGCCCCTAGGGGTGACGGACTTATTACCGTCCTCGGATTTATATCTAACCCACGTCGGGAAGAAAGGGTCCTCACCACCATCGGTCGGTAGCACCACCACCCTCGAAAATGGTAGGATATACCATTCTCGGTTAAGTCATCTAGAGACCTCAGGGATTACCTCTCCACTCTCAGAAGAGTGCGGTGTCCCTTGAAGTTCCTCTACATGGCCGAGGGGCCTCTCCCCGCAGTCCTTGGAGAGCAAAGTCGTACCGAAGGGGTCTTACTCCCCGAGGAGGTCTCTTCCACCGAAGGGATCTCTGGAATACAGCAAAAATGATTAAGGAGTCTCTAACATGCCACCCTCATACTGTTACCACCTTACAAAATGGGAGAATTACAAGCGTGTCATAATGGCAAAAAACTATTATATTGTGTAATTCTCACCATAGTGATTGAAGTGTGGGGGATAAAATGTATGATCAACACCTCCTTAAAAGTGTTCGAAGTTGGTAACTTGGTCCCCAAGAAAAGCCTTAAGGATTGATTGTTTTTCAAGCAACCTATGGACTTTTTTGTAAGGTTTTGGAAATTCGGGTACTCAATTGCAAAACTCTCAAGAAAGAGACTTGGAGAGTTATGGGAAGGATATGAATGGTACGAAAGTTCTATTGGAGGACCAAATTGCTCATGGAAGATAAGTTTGGACAAAGGAAACTCTAAAGACAATGAGGACCTAAATGTCCTAGTGTAAACCTTAAGGTGTTCAAGCTTTTGACTTAAGTCTGAGGGTGGAATTGTGGGGTTATCCCATTATGGGGAGGCATCCATGACTTGATAATTAGTCAAAAATGTTGGGCACATGTGTACCAATGAGTTTAAGACAAAGAAACCATAATTAGTGAGAAGGAAAATGACATAAAGCAAGGTTAAACTTGTTAAGTGTGTTTTGGTGCCCTTAAGCTCATTTAAGGCTATTTAAGTGGCCAAATCACTTATCCCTCTCTCATTTTCATCCTCCCCAAGCCTAAGAACACAGCCATACTTCCTCCATAGCCACCACACCTTCAAACTTGCAATTGATTGAAATTGAAGGCAAAAGGAAGCAATTGGAAGCAAACTAGAGCTATTTCTTGCATACTTCAAGGATTAAGCTTGATTTTCGGCCTACCCATTTTGGTAAGGGTTATTTTTCTCTCATGGGTTGTTTTCTGTAATTTTCAAACATCCATGGAGCTAGGGCTAAGCTTGGAAGAGAGCCATGAGCACGATGAACCAAGCTTAGTGAGGGGAGTGCACTTATTGAAGGTTTTGTGACCAAGTGTGAAGTGCACAGTGATGGCAGCGAATTTCTGGGTTTTTAGGGCCCAAAAGTTAGTATTAACTACTGTTAAAAACCTACTAAGACCAAGAATTAGCTTGAGGAGGGCTGCCATAGTGATTTGGTTATGTTTATTATGTGTTTTATGGACTAACCTATGGTATATTGTTACTGCTGCATTTCTTGAGTTTGTTGTTTGTGTTTGGCTGCTGCACTTGGTTGGTATATCTTGTATATATGCATTGTGGTTTTTGTGTTTTAGTGTCTTTGGATGTAGGTTTTGATGAGGATCACAATGCCCTAAGAAACCAAGTGTTACCCTCACTAAGTTTCTCAATGAAACTTACTCCCCTCAATTCTGTCATTTCAGGTCCAGCTGTAAGATCATCTTCAAACTAACCTTTGTGGTTTGAGTTTTGATCTGAAATTTCAGATACATGAACTTCCATATGTCTAGTTGTGATCTGAAAAGTTCGGTGATTTTAGGAGCACATTTGGTATTTTTAATGGGGGTACTTACTGTGTTATGCAGCAGCTGTCCAGCATCCTGTTTCTGGAGTCCATTGTGTCTCAGGCACTCCTCTATCCTAGGGTGTTTATTTAGCTGAGTTAAGGCCATATTGTAGTGCATGTAAAATGAGACAAGTATGTGAACATTTGAGTAATGTTTTGGCTATGTAAGTGATGTGGTGCAAAGCTGCCTAAGTGTGAATGATGGGCTACTTACTTGTAAATTCTGTTTTGGACACAGAAAGTTGTTAAAAGAAAGGGAATGTATTTCCTATGTGCAATGGACCAATATGGGGTAGCCTTGGAGGGCTTTCCCCTTGTGAATGAAGTGTTTGCATGGTTTGAAAAATTTGTATGGGCAAAATGGTCCAAAAGTTGCCAGAATTTTGACCATGTACCTAAAGTTTAGTATCTCCCTGTGTAGAATGAATCTTGGTATGAAATGTTTACCACAACTAGAGAACATCTAGAGGTGGAACTGGAATTTGGAATTTCTGGATTTGGATCCTTGTAGCCAAAGATATGATGTTGCAAAATTGGCTGAGTTACTGTTCATTTGGTCAGAATTTTGTAACCACTTCAAAAATCCATAACTTGGTCCATAGGTGGGCTATTGATGTAAAAAAAAATTCCTTGGTTTTCTATAAGTCTTTACTTGATAATGGAGCAAATAAAACAAGGGCTATGTGGCTAGAATGATACAGTTTATTAGTGGAAGTTACAGGTGCAGTAGCTGGCCACTAGAGCTTAACAAGATTGCCTAATGTGTGGAAGCCAAAACTAAGACTTGTGCTAGTGTTTTCCTTCTTTGCTACCGTGGTGTGCATAAAATGTGAATATGTGTGTGATGGTTGGACCAATATGCATGTATTTACATAGTGCCCAAGAGGGCCACTTGGGTATGCACACTAAAGGTAGTGTTCTGATGGCCTACGGAACATTACCAATCCTGGGAGTCTAAATGCACAATTTTGGCACCATAACTGGACTACCCCAGAATGGGTAACACGTACAGTCCCTGGCACGCTGTCCTCCAACACACTCTAACACGCCGCCCTCGTATGACCTAGGCTTCTGACTAGATGACTTGTGGTCGGCTAGAGGACCCCACTCCCGAAAGTATGTACCATATCCGACCGAACACGTGTTGTGATCTGGGCAGGCTGTGGCAAATGAACTTCTACTGTGCACCTCCCTATAAATATTTGGAAAGCGACTTAGGCAAGAGAGCGGACTCTAAGGGAAAACTCTCTACTCCTTACTTATTATTTTCCATTTCCAAACACTGACTTAGGCATCGGAGATTCCCCCCCGGAAAAACATTATGGGGACCTCATAACGCTTGTTCTTTGAGTATTTCAGGTGACCTCTCCCTAGAAATCTTTCCTTTAGACGTTCTCCCCACCGGAAGTCCCCTTTAGGCTAACTATGTTGCACAACGATGATGTCAGTGGGCATCATTTGGCGCCGTCTGTGGGAAACCACTCTTAGATAGCCGTCATCAAGACCAGGCGTTCTAAGGAAAAGGGACTTCCAAAGTCTCTGTCCACGCCAGAAACTCAACCGGTAACTGAACAACCCACCGCAGGGACTTCCTTGCCTGAGGACGAGCGTCCTCTAACAATCATGATGGGTTTCCTGCATGATTTTCAGTGCTTGGTAGTGGCCGAAATGATGCAGCAACTGGACCGAAGATGGCCACAGCCGCATCTTGACCAAAAGCCCCCTTCACCAACACCTTGTCGGGAGAGAAGCCCAAAGTAAACTCACTGGAGTTTGGGGAGTAGGGACCAACGTGATGAGTCTGTGATGGAAAACATACCCCCCAGGGTTCGACCTACGGGAGAAACGGGGTCCATAGGGCCCAGGACTCCATGTCGAAGGAGTTCTTCACCAGAAGAAAAATCGCAATCCCCTCACCGCCGAAGTTACTCTCCAAAAAGGAGTTGTCGCTCTCCATTACCAAAGGCCTCCAGGCAGCAAGAAGAAGAGCCCAGCGCCACATTGCTCATGGAAAAAATCCTAAAGAGGTTGGAGAGGGTGGAAAGACAGGTAGCTCGAAAGCCCGTTTGGTATAGGTTGTCAGAAAGCTTCACTAAAGACAAATTGCCGTTTATCCGAGCAGTAGTCGAAGCACCTATGCCGAGTGACTTTCGGATGCCTTATTTGGAAACCTACGATGGCTGAAGTGACCCCCAGGCCCACCTAACCAAATACAGGTGTAGCATGGTGCTGCACGGTGCTGATGACCCCACCTTGTGCAAATGCTTCGAGGTCACCCTCTCCGGACCGGCTGACATGGCCGTCCCTGGCCCCTGCCCAGGACACCTGTGAGAACTTGGTCTCATGGCGGATTATAGTTGGTACCCATTGATATGTGCGCAGATTAAATCCATGTCACTAGTTGATTATCCTAGAATATGTAATATGCATGCTCTTTATGCTTTGACGGGTTATTTAAAACCATAAAATATTAATGTGGCCACAATTTTTCATATAAAACAAGTAGAGCAGTCAAAACATACAAATCAACCTTTATATGAGTTAACTACACATAGCAACATGCGTGAGCATTCATACATATAGTAGCTAATGCCCTCGCCCAAAAAGCAATCCTCGAGTCCATGACTCTTCATTTCATAACTAAGGAGGCAACTAGAGTACTGTGTACACACAAAATTCTCTAATGTGATCCTGCTATACTAACTCCTACCTTGGATGTGAATCTCAGTGGTGAGCTTTAGAGATCCCTCTGGATCCAACTAGGTCCAGCTATGCGTGAGTATGTCCAATGTGCACTAGGCTCTGTAACCAATGAGCAATTTAGTTAGAACTGTACAAGACCAACAAGCATCCAAACAATAAGTACTAGCATCATCAAAACTTAGGTATTCTACCTGTGCACCAAAAACTACTACCAGAGTAACCCTCAACGGTCACTCGGCCCAACTTCTTCTGTATCTGCACAACAAAACAATAAGGGTGAGAATCCAAGATTCTCAGTAAGGGGTAACCTCATGTACCAACAGTAAAACTGTGGACAGATATGAAATAACTCATGCATACTCTCTGCTGGCTCTCGCAGTGTGAGGGACCTCTCATATATGTAAATATATGGATATGCATGCTCAGATCTCGAAGGACCACTCTTCACATAATTTTCTTACTTTCTCACGGGCGTCACTCCATGGCTCACAAGTCTAGCCCTCAACTTGTGCTCGTAAGCCTTAGCATACGCCTGACTTGTTATATAACCTCTCCTTAACTTTGTTCTGCAGGGGAATTGTGGTGAGAACTATGTAACTAGGTTATTAAACCTCATAACCTCGGTGCATTTGAAGCCTTTCCTTACAACCCTGTGATCTCCAACACTGCCAGGTTGCCAAGGGTTCTAAAACTTACACCTCAAGCTCATGACACTTGGTTATATTCGCTTGCAACTTAGTTTCCTTGCTTACTCAACAAGTAACCTCAAAACTTTTCAAAAATCAAGGAAACTCCCACTTCTCAAGGGACTTCAGGAAGTCTTGAAGTACCCCCGACATACTTGAGGGCCAAGGTACCCAAAGGATCTCCTTGGTACTCACCTCAATCATCCAAGCAAAATGTGCAAAATTCTGCCTTTAAAATTTATCCTCACTTTGATTCAAAAAAACTTTAAATCTGGGACATTTCAGATGTTTCTAAAACTTAGAAGTGATAGTACTCCCTCTTAGCTTCACGTGGAACTTTGAATCACCTCAATTGGACACCCGAATGAAAAGTTATGCTAAAAACAAAATCGGGTCTCCAATGCAGTCTTGGCGACGCGTCGCCACAGTTGTCGACGTTCTGTGAACCTTTTTCCAATTGGCGACATGGGTACCTCTTGGTGATGTGTCACCAATCTGTGAAACTACAGATTGGCATGCATTTTGCTGCTATGACCTTTGGCTACTTAGGACACATATCAAACATGCATAAAAAGCCACCAAACTTCACACACACATAGTTCAAGTTGCAAGGAACATAACCAACTATCACAATGCCATTAATGATGCTCTATAACATCATCAATTCTTCCTCAAACCTCACAGTTCACCACAATTCAACCAAAACTCATACTCAATGCTATGGCTAATTTCAATCAATTTCTTGCAACAAACTCAAGCCACAAGCATTGTTCAAGCTTAAAAACACTACTCCCTTACCTCAACTCCAAGATACAAGACTCCTCTTTTCAAGCAACCAAGTGCAAGAAATCCTCACCTAAGTTCCAAACAAATCCAAAGCACCAAACATCACAATCTTCCTCTCTAACCCAAAACCCAAGCCTCAAATCACCCAAATAACATAGAATTAACCAAGAACACAATGCTTACCACGTATCAAAAATAGGGGAGTAGAGAAATCATGCTTCCAAGCCTCCAAACCTTGTTTTCTAGCTTGAAACAAGTTCCTCTTGGTTGGTATCCTTGGATGGCAACTCTAGGAATCAAGATCACTTGATTTCTAGCTTGAATTAAAATAGAAATGAGTGCTTGAGAGGGGAAAACGTGGTTATGGTAGCCATTAGCCACCTTTCCCTTCTTAAACCCTCACTCAACCCCTTAAGCCATTCAAGTTACGACCCTTAAACAATAAACCCCCATCTTTTAACACATGCTCATTTCTTGATTAATTCTTGTTATTATTTCAAGTTTGAGTTAAGGTTAAAGGTTAAGTTACAAAACTTCACTTAAAACACTCGGGACCCCGCCCGGTTACTCAGGATGAAAAATTACCATTTTGCCCTTGCTCCTTATCTAGTGCTTAAACTTCCTTGGAACTTAGTGAATTTTTGTAACTCATTTGTTCTAGCTTTGTAAACTTGAAATTAAAGTTCTAAACTTAATTTAGAACATTTTACCTCTCTCGGGAGTGCTGACTACTAGGAGGTCCATAACACCGGCAATGGTGTGGTACAACTTAGCCCCCGGAACCATCATGGGATTCCAAGAGTTGTCTACTGCTTTCACGCAGCAATTCATCGGAAGTAGGCCAACGGCGAAGATGCCAGTTCAAATGTTTGACATAGCACAGAAGAATGGAGAAACTATTCACGACTATGTTGAAAGGTTCAATTGAGAAGCCCTAAGCATGCCAGACTTCAGGCCAGAGATACGTATCCTCGCCATGATACAGGGACTTTGGAGAGACTCACAGTTGTTCTACGAGTTCTCAAAGGACCCCCCAGAGACCCTCGATGTGTTTTACCAAAGGGCGGAGCAGCATATGACTGCTGAAGAGCTAAGGATGGGAGGACCAAAGCCCGACCACATCCATATCGAGGGGCCGAGCCAACAAACTTGCTACCCAACCGAATCAGGGGGTCGACCTCAAATGCAGAGAGGGAAGAAGCCATTGACTTTTAGTCCCTTAAACACCATAAGGATGAACATTCTCATAGCCATGGAAAGGCAGGGAACTCAAATCCAACGACCAAAGGCCATGACCTCAGACAGCAAAAAGAACATGAAAAAGTTTTTCCAGTTCCATCGGGATCATGGGCATGATACTGATGATTGCTTCCAGCTGAGGAAGTACATTGAGTCTTTGATAAAGCAGGGCCAAATTTGACACTACCTACGGATGCCTTCCCCAAAGGGGAAAAGGGAAGAGGAAAGGAAAGGAGACGATGAGGACTACAATTCAGACAGGTGCCGGAACCGAAGTCCCAAAAGGAACCCGCCACCTCTGGTCGGGGTAATCCAAACGATCACCACTGGACTACCCTCGGCAGAAAGAGAAAGAAAAGCCAGGGAGATCTCGGTAATGGAATTCGGTAGCCCATCGAACAAGCTTGTTCGGAAAAATGGGTCCACCATAGTATTCCCTCATGATGACTGACTTCTGATCATGGCAAGGATAGGGAATTGGGATGTCAAGAGAGTATTACTCAACGATGGTTCTAACGCCAACGTCTTATTCTCTCATTTGCTACTGAATTTGTGTTAGTGTTGTGCCCAAAAGCCAATCATGAGATGATTGTATTTTTGCACATTGAGTCATGATATTTTATTAAGGCATTAATCCAGCAATTAAGTTTGTTGTTTTGTTCTTGCGTAACTTAACAAACATAATTGTAACGCTAGAATAATGATATTCTTAAAAGTCCCTGGTCTAGTATTATTGTGGAGAGGGTTGCAATAATACATAACCACTAGCTCACTATAAATACAACTTTTAAGTGAGAAATTCGCAGGTCTCCTTGCCCTAGCCTCCCAAAAGGACAGCCGCACTCTTCTCTTGCAATTCCTTGGAGGACGCAAGCTAGCACTGCGAGCGCAAGAGAAACGCATCTGCCGGGACGTGGTGGAAGCGTGGTGATCCCGAGAGGCTCGTGTGGATACCATAGAGAGCTTGAACACGTCAACTGTTCAGGTTTTGTGATTCGAACTCTACAGTTGAGTGAGAGATCTCAACCGAAAATTAGGTATGAAAATTTTTGAACACCCGGTTTACCCCGTTTCACTTGGATCCTGGAGGGTTTCGGTTAAATTCTGCTGCGCTGTTTGGCTCCCGAAACCCAACAGTGGTATCAGAGCTACTGGTGAAACCCTAAATCGGGATTGAGTGTTGAATCGCATGATGCTATGTGTTCGGTTGCTTTTCGGCCATGATTAATTAGATTGATTCATGATGCATGAAACCGGAACTTCGTAATGAACATATGAGATATATGAAGAAACGACACTAAATTGGTTAATGAGATTAACCCGAAATTGATAGGTATGAGATACCTATATGGATTAGGATTCTTGCAATAGTTGCAAAAACCCTAGCTTTGGTTCGGATTCGGCCTGTTCGGGCACCGAAAGTAAGGTATTTTTGGTGGCTCGAATGGAGGAGTCTCGGGTGCCTACTTGCTCGAAATAGAAGATTTCGGGCTAAGCAATTGTAAGACAATTTTTTGCGCCGGGGGGCGCTGCCCCCCACGCCCCCCGCAAGGGCGGCTCCCCTTGACCTCGTCCGCTGACCGGTCAGCGGAACCACCGCCCACTGCCGTAGACCGGCCACCGGCCAGCGGGAGCGCCGTATGCGAAGCGCCACATAAATAAAAACTGGTTAATCAACGCGCGAAAATTGGCATGCATCTTTGTTGAATGAGATTTGACATGATATGCTGATTGGTGTTTGAAGCATGGTGCATGGTTATAGCCCTTGATTGGTTGTACTTGTAAATACGGCCTGCGAGTCGTGCCTTTTCTTATCACTCTCATTGTACATTCTCTTCTCACCTTACTCCCCTCGAATGTAACTCGAGGTTTCTATTATTGATGTAATGGTGCATTATGGGATCATCCAAGGTGGTATGTCCAAGGATCATCCAAGGTGGTATGTCCAAGGAGGTGACAACAAAAGGGCAACCAAGAAAGGAAGAGAAGGAGCTTGTGAAGACTCTTTTCTTTTCTTAGGCTTTTATGATATTCTCATTGGCTTGAGAATATCGCATAGTTTGGGCTATAACCATGTCACGTTTACTTTCTTGTAAGCATGAGATGCATGTTTTATATTTGTATGTGATGCATGTATAAGACAACCGGAGATAACAAATTGGTGAGATCAAAAGAAAAAAATCCCTCAAACAAATATTAAGTCATTAAATGTGATGCCTTCCAAATGTTGGCACTCGTCAAGACTTTGATCAACATTAGGTGGGTTTGCCAAAGCAAAGCACCTATGTTCATCTTGGTAAGGCGCGATGGGATAATAGTGATATCCAAATTGCTAACTTTGGGTCCGACTTAACTAAGTCATCCTAATAGGATTAGGGACTTAGAGGCATAGAGTTGGGCTTAAGCTTCATGAGATGAGCTTGGACAAGTGTTGTTCACCCAACTATCCAAGAGTTGCATAAGATGCAATTGGCAAGGAGTTGCCTACCTAAATAGCTGTAACTTGAGAGAAAAGCCAAAGCTGACTCAGGTTGTGGTCAAATATGGATCTTGGCCCACTAGAATACCTTAGCGCCGAGGTGTTCCGAAATAATATCGAGGGTTATTATTTTGAGGAAAATAGTGGGAGTATCGTTTAATAAAAGTCCTTATTAAATGAATTAAAATACATGACTCTTACACTGCATATTTACTGTTGTAGATAACCATGGCACAAAACACATCGACACTTTCGTTGCGATCGATCCTTGAGAAGGAAAAACTGAATGGGACCAACTTTCTCAAATGGTACCGAAACTTGAGGATAGTCCTCAAACAAGAGAGAAAGGCTTATGTCCTAGAGCAGCCCATTCCGAATGAGCCTGCTGCCACTGCTCCAAGAGCTGAAAGGGATGCTCACAAGAGGCATTCTGATGATGCTTTGGATGTTGCATGCCTCATGCTTATTACCATGGAATCTGAGCTTCAGAAGCAACATGAGAACATGGGGGCGTTCGATATGATCGAACATCTCAAAATGCTTTTCCAAGAGCAAGCTAGGCATGAGAGGTTTGAGACCTCTAAGGCATTGTTTCAGTGCAAGATGTCTGAGGGAAGTCCCGTGGGTCCTCATGTGCTCAAGATGATTGGGTACATTGAGAATCTTGAGAATTTGGGATTTGCTCTTCAGAAAGAGTTGGCTATTGATGTAGTCTTGCAATCGTTGCCTGAAAGCTACAGTCAGTTCGTCATGAACTATAACATGAACGACCTTGACAAGTCCCTCCCTGAATTGCTCAACATGTTGAGAACTGCTGAGCAAAACCTTAAGAAGGCTAAGCCCATTTTGATGGTTCAAAAGGGCAAGGGAAAGGGAAAAGCCAACAAGAAGAAGGATAAAGCTAATGGAAAGTCCAATGCTAATTCTTCTTCAGCTGCACTGAAACCAAAGGGTGGTGTGGCAAAGGAAGGGGAGTGCTTCCATTGTAAGCAACCTGGACACTGGAAGCGCAACTTGCAAGCTCTATCTTGAAGAACTTGCTAAGGAAAAGGGAAGTAAGACTTCCACTTCAGGTATTTTTGTTATAGAGGCTAACTTTTCTACTTCCTCATCTTGGGTATTGGATACTGGATGTGGATCTCACATTTGTGCAAATGTGCAGGATCTAAGTAGAAGTAGAAGATTGGCCCGAGGTGAAGTGGACCTACGTGTTGGAAATGGAGCAAGGGTTGCTGCCTTAGCCGTAGGGACTTATGTTCTCACTTTACCTAGTGGATTAGTTTTAGAATTAGACAACTGCTACTTTGTGCCTACTATTAGTAGAAATTTGATTTCTGTTTCTTGTTTGGACAAGAAAGGTTTTTCATTTATAATAAAGGACAAATGTTGTTCTATTTATTTGAATGAAATCTTTTATGGTAGTGCTCAACTTAGCAATGGGTTGTATGTTCTAGACCTCGAAGATCCAATCTATAATGTGAATACCAAGAAGGTCAGATTAAATGATTCAAACCCGACCTATCTCTGGCACTGTCGCTTGGGCCATATAAATGAGACCCGCATATCCAAGCTCCATAAGGATGGACTCTTGGACTCATTTGATTTTGAATCATATGAGACATGTGAGTCATGTTTGTTGGGCAAGATGACCAAAGCCCCATTCACAGGGCAAAGTGAAAGGGCTAATGACTTACTAGGACTCATACATAGTGATGTATGTGGCCCTATGTCTACACAAGCTAGAGGAGGTTTCCAATACTTCATTACTTTCACTGATGACTTCAGCAGATATGGCTATGTGTATCTTATGAGACACAAGTCAGAATCCTTTGAAAAGTTCAAAGAATTCAAGAATGAAGTAGAGAATCAACTCGGGAAGAGTATCAAAGTGCTTCGATCAGATCGAGGTGGAGAGTACTTGGATCGAGAATTCCTTGACTATCTGAAGGAGTGTGGTATAGTATCACAACTCACTCCACCAGGTACACCTCAATGGAATGGTGTATCTGAAAGGAGAAATCGAACTCTGTTAGACATGGTTCGCTCTATGATGAGTCAAGCTGACCTTCCAAACTCCTTTTGGGGACATGCTCTAGAGACAGCCGCTTTTACACTAAACCGAGTTCCATCTAAATCGGTTCAAAAGACACCATATGAGATATGGAGTGGGAGGCGTCCCAATTTGTCTTTTATGAAGATTTGGGGCTGTGACGCTTATGTGAAACGTCAATCCTCTGACAAACTAGGGCCCAAATCTCAAAAATGCCTTTTTGTTGGGTATCCCAAAGAAACAAAGGGTTACTATTTCTACAATCCTTCTGAGCAAAAAGTGTTTGTTGCTCGAACTGGTGTCTTTTTAGAGAAAGAGTTTATCTCTAAAGAAACTAGTGGGAGGAAAGTAGAACTTGAAGAAATTCAAGAACAACAAGGAGACATCGAACCTGAAATGGAACCTGAACAGACACCACAAGATGTTGTGGTTCAAGAGTCTGTTCCTGTAGCACAGAGCCCACGTAGGTCTGGTAGGATTCGGCGTGAGCCTGAGAGATATGGATTTCTCATGACTCACACTGGTGATGTGATGCTCATGGATCAGGATGAGCCCACAACCTACCAACAAGCTATGTCAGGGGCCTGACTCTGAGAAGTGGCTAGTGGCCATGAAATCCGAGATGGAATCCATGTATGAAAACCAAGTATGGACTTTGGTTGACCCACCTGAAGGGGTAAAACCCATAGGGTGCAAATGGGTTTTCAAGAAGAAAACTGACATGGATGGTAATGTGATTACCTTTAAGGGACGATTGGTTGCAAAAGGTTTCAAGCAAATTCATGGTATTGACTATGATGAAACTTTTTCACCAGTTGCTATGCTTAAATCCATCCGAAATTTTGTTTGCTATTGCTGCACACTATGATTATGAGATATGGCAAATGGATGTCAAAACTGCATTCCTAAATGGAAAGCTACTTGAGGATGTGTACATGACACAACCTGAGGGTTTTGTCACTCCTGAGAATGCCAATAAAGTGTGCAAGTTGCAAAGGTCCATTTATGGACTGAAGCAAGCTTCTCGAAGTTGGAATCTTCATTTTGATGATGCAATCAAAGAGTTTGGTTTTATCAAAAATGAAGATGAACCTTGTGTCTACAAGAAGGTTAGTGGGAGCGCTATTGTCTTCTTGGTGTTGTATGTAGATGACATACTACTCATCGGGAATGACATTCCTGAGCTACAGTCTGTGAAGACTTGGCTAGGGAAATGTTTCTCTATGAAGGACTTGGGTGAAGCAGCCTATGTGTTAGGCATCAGGATCTATAGAGATAGATCTAGAAAGCTTCTTGGCCTAAGTCAAAGTACATATATTGACAAGGTGCTAAAGAGGTTTAGCATGCAAGATTCCAAGAAAGGATTCTTGCCCATGTCACATGGTATCACTCTTTCTAGATCTCAGTGTCCGAGTACACCCGAGGAGAGAGAGAGCGCATGAGTAAGATTCCATATGCCTCAGCAATTGGATCTATCATGTATGCCATGATATGTACTCGTCCCGATGTCTCATATGCTTTGAGCATGACGAGTAGGTACCAATCGAACCCCGGTGAGAGTCACTGGACAGCTGTTAAGAACATCCTTAAGTACTTACGAAGGACTAAGGATGCATTCTTGGTCTTTGGAGGTGAAGATGAGCTCGTTGTAAGGGGTTACACCGATGCAAGCTTCCAATCCGATAAGGATGATTTTAGATCGCAATCTGGTTATGTGTTTTGTATTGGTGGTGGTGCTGTGAGCTGGAAGAGTTCAAAGCAAGAGACAGTAGCTGACTCTACAACAGAATCTGAGTACATTGCCGCCTCTGATGCTGCGAAGGAGGCAGTTTGGATCAAGAAGTTCATCACTGAACTTGGAGTGGTTCCAAGCATTGCCGACCCGATAGAGCTCTATTGTGACAACAATGGAGCAATCGCACAGGCTAAGGAACCTCGATCTCACCAGCGATCCAAACACATACTCCGACGCTATCATCTCATCAGGGAGATCATCGAGAGGGGTGATGTAAGGATATGCAGGACTTCGACAGATAGCAACATTGCTGATCCACTGACAAAGCCCCTTACGCAGCAAAAGCATGATAGCCATTCTAGGTCCATCGGTATTAGATACATGGATGATTGGCTTTTAGTGCAAGTGGGAGATTGTTAGTGTTGTGCCCAAAAGCCAATCATGAGATGATTGTATTTTTTGCACATTGAGTCATGATATTTTATTAAGGCATTAATCCAGCAATTATGTTTGTTGTTTTGTTTCTGCGTAACTTAACAAACATAATTGTAACCCTAGAATAATGATATTCTTAAACGTCCCTGGTCTAGTATTATTGTGGAGCGGGTTGCAATAATACATAACGACTAGCATATGTGGAGACTAATATGAGATATGTAGTCTACATATGGGTACAAGTTGGAGAACTTGTGTACTGGACCGACCCACCATGAGAACACTACATGGATCGTTATATGAGTGTCATAAGTGATTCTCATAGTGATCATGGTATATGTAGTCCTTCGACCTAAGATCATCAAGGTTCCCTACATGTGAGTCACATACTTTGATACTTTCCTTTGTTGCTCGTAACTGAGTGAACTTGAAGGAGGTCATTGGGTATGTCACATATCATGCGGAGGGATTTGTATGATCAAGATGGGATTTGTCCCTCCTATGTAACGGGAGTGATATCTTCGGGCCCCTTGATAGAGTGAGACTTAGAAAATGCATGGCCATGCTCGGATGAGTTGATATATGATATCAATGTCATCAGTTTAAGTTGGTCTACTCGGTAATCAAGAAACCAAAGATTGGGCTATACGAGAGTGACACATTCCATGTCTCGTGCTTAGTCTTGATATCTTGGACAAAGGGACAATGGCATATATCGGTGATGATCATAAAGGTTTAGTCGAATCATCGACAATCTTGTCACTTGGGTAGCAATGATGTGTTGCTAGACACCGCTCATTGCTTATGATCATAAATGTGATTTATGATCATTGCCAACATGGTAAGAGCCTATTGGGTCGCACACATAGAGCTATTTGGATCATTAGAGTGCATGGGCTAATTAATTTGGGTTATGGTTTCACTTTAATTTCATATTAATAATGGGCCCAAAAGTTGAGCCATTATTATGCCCGAAATTAAATCCTAATTGGATTAGGGCTTTGAAACCTATTAGGCCTGGAAGTTGAGTCTCACTATAAATACAACTTTTAAGTGAGAAATTCGCAGGTCTCCTTGCCCTAGCCTCCCAAAAAGGACAGTCGCACTCTTCTCTTGCAATTCCTTGGAGGACACAAGCTAGCACTGCGAGCGGAAGAGAAACGCATCTGCCGGGATGTGGTGGAAGCGTGGTGATCCCGAGAGGCTTGTGTGGATACCATAGAGAGCTTGAACACGTCAACTGTTCAGGTTTTGTGATTCGACTCTACAGTTGAGTGAGAGATCTCAACCAAAAATTAGGTATGAAAATTTTTGAACACCCGGTTTACCCAGTTTCACTTGGATCCTGGAGGGTTTCGGTTAAATTCCGCTGCGCTGTTTGGCTCCCGAAACCCAATAATTTGGGCATCCAAAAAGGTGACCTCAAGACTGTCACTTTCCTTACCTTCGGGATAGGTTCGTCCGAGCTCCCAGTCCTTGGATGGATTGACCTTCCTCTAATGCTAAAGGGAACTTCGCCACAAAACAAGGATGAACTCTTTGCTTCCACAATGACAAGGTTCATCGTCATAGATGTCCCTTCGTCATATAATGCAATCCTTGGGAGGCAGACGCAAGGAAACCACCACATCCGCCCAGATGTGAAATAATTGATTGTCACCACTCGCAACAAAGGCTATACGCTGCTGAGATCTTCATCGGACCAAGGGGAATTGGGATAATGCCTTTGGTAAAAGCAAGACAAGGTTCTAGTAAAGATCTACGCACAGATTTTGGGAGAAAAGGCCATGATCACAGGGGAGTCAAAAGGAGAAGGAGCAGAAGATCCTGAGAAGGTATAAACAAAAGATGTAGAAGTTGTCCCAGGCTGAAGTACCCGAATGGGGAAAAAATTGGCCGAAGGTGACAAGGAAAAACTTGTATCTTTCCTGTTAATGAAACAAAGATCTATTTGCCTACTCGCCACAGGACATGCCTGGGGTAGACCCTCGCATAATCCAACATAGCCTTAAAGTGCGCCCAGAGGCAATGCTTGTCCGAAAAAAAAAGCGAAGCCTCTTGGCGCATAAGAACAACTTCATTAAAAACTGAAGTCCAACACTTAATGGAGTGGCAGGTGTAATCAGGGAAGTCAAATACCCCGAATGGCTTAGTATCATGGTTATCGCCACAAGGGAAGGGAGTGATAAACTCTGAATGTGCATCAACTTTTGAAATGTGAATGATGCTTGTCCTAAAGACTCATATCCCCTGCCGCTGATAGATCAGTTGGTAGATTCAACCGCCGAGTATGGCCTCCTTAGTTTCCTTGACACCTTCAGTGGGTATCATCAAATCAGGATGGACCCCAAAGATGAGAAAAGAAAAAACCGCTTTCATTACCGAAGTCGATACATATTGCTATGTTAGAATGCCCTTCAGGCTTAAGAATGCAGGAGCCACGTACCAAAGGTTGATGAACGGGGTCTTTAGCTCCCAAATTGGGAGGAACATGGAAGTCTACGTCGATGATATGATAGTTAAGAGCAAACTGCCTAGTAGTCATATCATAGACTTAGAGGAAACATTCCACCAACTGAGGACATTCAGAATCCATCTCAACCCCTAAAAATACGTGTTCGGGGTGAACGCGGGATGGAAAGTTCCTCAGATTCATGGTGTCAGGAAAGAGGTATTGACGCCAATCCAAGAAAAGGTCAAGGCCCTGTTGGGATTCCAAACTCCCACGATGACTAAAGATGTGCAAAGACTCACAAGGAGAATAACGTCCCTCAACAGATTTATCTCCAGATATGGGGATCGCTGCCGACCGTTCTTCAAGGTCCTCACTAAGGCAGCAAAAAACAATGGCGACCTCTGAACCGAGGCTGCGACCTTGTGGACATGAAGACTGCCGAAAGGCCTGGGAAGAACTTAAAGTCTACCTAACTTGTCTGCCGACCCTCCGTAAACCACGAGAAGGAGAACCCCTCGTACTTTACCTCTACCGTGGGTGAAAAGGCCGTAAGTTTAGTTCTCGTAAAGGATGAGGAAGCACAGCAATGGCTAGTATATTATGTGAGCAAGTCCCTGCATGGTGCCGAGAGGTCAGATATCCCCTTATTACCTACAAAAGGATATTTGTGCCCTAGTACCTTGCAAGCAGGAGGCTGTGGCCCTACTTCCAAGGGTACCCCATCATCAACCCGAAGTCATTTACCACTTCGGGATCATAATGAAAGAGGATAGATACTCGTGGAAGGCTTTCGAAAGTGGTGCTTCGCCTCGGTGGATACGATATCATCCAAATGAGAGTGCCAGAAAGGCAATAAAATGCACAAGCATTTTCAAGGCTTCAATATTTCCAAAGTGCCAGTGGCCAAAGACAGCCCATTTGTACGTGGCAAAATAGGAAGGCCTGAGTGGACTCTGTTTTGTTGATGGGGGCCTTTGGCTCCAAACAGTCAAGGAGTTGAGAGTAATTCTTTGCACATTGAGTCTCGAAGGTGTGGAAGCTATGAAAGCCATCAAATTTTGTTGTTTAATGTCACCAATAATATGGCAGAATATGAAGCCCTCATAGCAGGTCTGCGCCTCGCCAGAAGAATTGGTGTGAAGAACCTAAAAGCCCACAGCGATTCTCAACTGGTGGTCTGGCAGATGGCAGGGGACTATAGCGCGAAAGACCCAACTTTGTCCAAGTATCGCGAGCTCGTATCAAAACTTGTCCAGGAGTTCGATGCAGTGCACATTGAGAATGTGCCTCGCAGAGATAACATTGAAGCGGATATGCTAGCCAAATCAAAAAACGTCATTGAAGTACTAAGCCACACGAGCATAGCAATAATGAGCATAACAACCTCGGAAAGAGGATGGAAAAATCCCATAAAAAAGTATCTTGCGGCCTCGGAGCTACCTGAAAACCCTAACAAAGTGGCGAAAGTGCAAAGGTGCTCCGAATGATATTTCCTAATCGGGGAAGAGTTATACCGACAAGCGTACGCAAGCCCACTGCAAAGGTGTGTTAGTGAAGAGGACGTAGAGACAGTCCTCGAAGAAGTCCACGATGGGGCCTGTGGTTCCCACATTGGAACTAACGCACTCGCAAGGAGTAATACTTCGCTAGGGGTACTTATGGCCCACCCTAAAGAAAAAGACACAAGGCAGTTCGTCCATAAAATGGACAATTGCCAAAGGCATACAATGCCATATCGTTCAGAGACCCTTTGCCCTACAAATGATAACCCTCGGTTAACTTACCATTGTCCCTTATCAGCAATTGGGTATTGACCTATATCGGAACCTCTTCCAACCGTACGCCCAGAGGCGTGAAGTTCTACGTCATCGCCAGTGGATTACTTCTCTAAATGGGTAGAGGCAGAGCCCCTAGCAACAATTTCAGTGAAGGGCATACAGAATTTTCTTTAAAAGAACATCGTATGCAGGATTTTGGCATACCGAGGGTATTAGTGGCCTGCTATAATGGTTCCCAGTTTACATGACAAGGGATTCCAAGACTTCATCACCAACCTCGGGATAAAAATTCACTTCGCTCCGTAATATCTCATCCCTAGAGTCAACAGACGTAGGTAGAGGTGTCTAATCAGACCATAAAGGATGGTTTTGAAAAAGAGGAAGAGGGAATCAAAAGGAAAATGGCACCAGGAGAACTGCCCATGCGAGCGCCGGGGAGCCTCATCGTTTATGGTCATGGTGACTGGTGGAGAGACTTCTAAGAGGAAGAACGGCTGGATTAGATAGCTCTGCCCAAGGGAGTGTGCCTGAAAGTCCAAAAACAAAGGATCAGTGAGGCCCCCGGAATGTTTTTCCAGGTATGGGGGGTGGGAGCCTCCGACGCTCAAGTTTCAAATGGTGGCTGAGAAAAGGCAGAGAAAGTAGCACAAAGGGGCGAAAAGTCTCGCCTTGTGATTTTCACAGAGTCTGGGAGTTAGATCTCTTCCCTACCAGCCTCCTGCCAAGTATTAATTCCTGGTATTTATAGGAGTGCCTAGCCCGTTCAGATCGCGACACGTGTTCGGTCGGATGTTCCTGAATTTCTGGGCGTAGGGGACAGATAGTTGGTAGCAGGTTGCCTTGAGCCTTGTGCTGAGACGGGCCATGATGTGATTTTGACCGCGTCAGCGTGTCAGAGTGCATTTTGAGGTGATTTATGACGTCTGTGAAAGGACGTGTCAGAGGCTTCCTTAAATGCTTCCTTAAAATGCTCCTGCCGTACTCCCGAGGTCCCTGGGCACACTGGAGGAGGTAAAAACGTCAAGGAGGGGCGGGGGTCCTTGTCCTTTGTTTTATGGACGGTGCCTCTTCGGGGAAACACGCGCTCAGTTCGGGAGGGGGTTCCCAGCTTCAGGGAGTTCCGCCTTCGGGGAGATCATGTTCGGCCCACGATAGCTGGTGCCTATTTTCCGACGGCGATCTGTTACAACCTCAGGGGGTAAGTAGTATCCTCGAGTTTCCTGGCGTGCCGGGCTTGGAGCTCTTCGGCTATCTCCCGAGGTGTATGATCCCACCTTTTCTCGGGTAGCGCTAGTCTCTTCTGGCCATTCTTGTGGCAGGGAGTTCGGCCAGATAGAGGCGATAGCCTTTGGCTATCACCAGTGTGCTGTGGAGTTATCGAACAACACCCCGAAGAGCCATAGGGGAGACGCCTTTCTCACTCATCTTCGGCACAGAAGCCATCATTCCTATTGAGATGGTCCAACCGTCAGTCAGGGTACAAGTGTTCGACAAAAAAGGCAATGACCTCGGATTAAGAGCGAAGCTTGACCTAGTTGATGAACATAGAAAATAGCTGAACTTAGAAGAAAATCCTTTCAACAAAGAGTGGCCATGGTTACAAACTTGCACATCAAACGAAAAGGAATTAGGAAGGGAGACCTTGTACTTCAGAAGGCTGAGTTTGAAGCCTGAAGACCATCTCACGAAGTACTTCGGGCTAATTGGGAAGGACCCTATTTAGTCCTTGATGAGGTTCGGCCAGGAGTCTATAAGCTTGAAAGTACCGAAGGCGGGGAACTGAAGAACACATGGCATTCAGACACTTTGAAAAAGTTTTACACTTAGAAAAATTTCTAAGTAAGAAACTTCTAGGTGTAAAATTCCCTGCAAAAATTCCTAAGTACAAAAAGTTCCTAGGAAAAGAAGCCCCGCCTAAGCAACCCAACCAAGCGAGATGCGAATGTTTACTGGCAAAAAGGTCACATATTTTCTCCGAAGGTGCGTCAACCGAACACGTTTAGTAAAAATAGGCAAACGTTTGCCAAAAAACAATCGTCAAAATTAATGTTACACCAAACACGGTTGATAGAAAGTGCGGAGAAACGTCTTCTTGAGGGTCACCGACCGAAAGTGGTCAGACTAACCCTCGGAGTCAGAAATTACTTAAGGAAGAACTTAGCTTGAGACTTAGCCAGATTTTGGAGGAAAGATAGAATTTTATTAACAATGAGCCTTATTACAAGGAGGAGGCTACAAAAAGAAGGTTACAAAGAAAAAAGAAGAAGTAAAGCCCTGGACGCCTAAGAAACCCCGCCATCGTGAGGAGCTCTATCACCAACATCCTTTGCCATGACCTTCGGCGCCGGGGGAGAGGCAAATAAAGGTTGAGGTGCTCAATCTTTGACCAAGTCCAGCGAGGCCCCTCGGGGATGTTCAGAGCAGCCAAGAAGGAGAGGTCGAGGTCAGGATACTTCACCAAGACTTGGTGTCGGCCCATACAGAAGCCATCTTCGAAAGCAACTTTGGTCGCTTGATTAGCCTTGTCTTTCTCAACAGACACGTCTTCCACCTCATCCTTCAAATCAGCAACCTCCTTCTCCAGCTTCTTCGTCTTCTTCTTCTTCTTTGTCTCCTTTTTCAGCACCTCGACCTCGGCCTGAAGGTCTGCATTTTCAGCGAGGGCCTTCGTCAGGAGAGCAGAGTGTTCCTCCTTCTCTTTTTGATAGGCCTTGTTTGCGGAAGTCAGCTCGATGACCTTTACACCGAGGTTAGACATCTTCTGGGAGAAATCCTTTAAGAGCTCCTCATAACCCCTCAAGAATTCCTACCAAAGTTTGTCAACCTTCTCCTTGGCTATTTTGCTCAACTCGATGTTCTTGACAACCGAATTGGCACAAAATACCTTGGCCTTCTCTAGATGGTCTTCCCTCCAAGACCGGACTGAAGATTGTTTCACTGCCGAAGCTCTAAATATCCGGTGCACGCCAAGAGCTGCAAAAAAAAAGGACGTTCGGTGAAGATTTACAAAAGAAAACCAAAATACTTACGAACACTTGAAGGGTTTGAAGAATACCAGGGCAGCATGCTGGGACATCCTCGTAGCGAGGACCTCTTCGTTCAGGCACTCATCTGCCAGGGATCTAAAAGTAGCTTGGGTGAGCACACCCTTTGCCATTTAGGGAGCCATTTGTTCGCTGTCTTCAAAGAACAAATTCATGTCCTCAGTGAAGGTCCAGAAAGGCTCCCTCGGAACCTTATCCTTTGGGATATGGGAGTCATGAAGGGCTCACTTTCGGGCATGCCCCACCATCTATGCCGAGGGCTCCAGTTTTTCTGCAAAGTGACGCCGCAATTCCATCAATATATTATCCCTTAGCCATAAGTCTAAAAGATGGAGAATCCTAAAAATGTTTGAATTTTTGAAGAAATGGCTAAGGGGCAAACCTGGCGGAACCTCGGCAATGTGATCATCAGAGTCGCGGACGTCCTCCACCTTGGTAGGGATGTGTTTACCCTTGTTTCTCCTCTGCTCTTCGAGATCTTCAGCGGAGGGGCCTCCTGCCGAAGTACCCAGGATGTCCACTGAAGTGACAGGGCTCCCGGAAATGGGGAGGGTAGTCACCTCTGATGGCAGGTCGGCGTGGGCCGAAGGCTGGTCCCCGACCTCTGTGGCATCCTCCAGGGGAAGGGGGAGAAGGTCCTTCTTTACCTTTTTGGCCGAATATGGCCCCCCTCCAGACTCCTTCCTCCTTTTCAGGGCGGCTTTCTTCTTCTGTTCCCCCTTCTCGGCTTGGCCGAGGAACAAAGACTTGTAGAAAGCGATATTGATCGCCCATGTCTGAAAAAGAAATAAAACATCAGTGTAAGTCCATAAGGATACTTATGCCAAAATTTGGAAAGTGACTTACTCTCCACGAGGGCTTCAAATGTGAGCTCATTCTGAAGGAACATCATCAACGAGGACTTCTTGCCGTCGATGGCAAGAGCTGGCATGCTGAGTTCGGTCTTATGCTCCTTGATCACCCCTAACTTCTGAAGGACCTCTTCAGTCATGAGGTCCCACTTGATGGGGAAGGGATACAAGGAGCCCGAGGGAGCCTCAGCATCCCAGTCGGCGACAGCTTGGATACGGCTGTCAAAATCCTCAAACCTCTCCGCCAACTCAGGAGTTAGCAACTTCTTAGGATCTGCAACTTCCATCTCTAACGTCCCCCAGGCCCACTTGGTCGGCACAAGCGACCATCCCTCTGCCACCTTCAGGAAAAAGAACTTATTTTCCCACCCTCGCCAACTATCTTTAGTGACAAAGGTATGCACATGCATCGTCTACCGGGACTAATCCTGGATTCGATAGGCTACTTGGCCAGGGGCTAAGTAGTTCGATTAAAGAGGTTACTTGGTCCGGGGAACCAAGTAATCCGATTGACCCCAATGGGGACATTGGGTACATAAGGGGGGGAGTTTGTAACAGCCCCATATCCCACATGGGTTAATTGTGGGAAGCCTTATGTGGATATATAGGCTCCAATTCCAGAACATAAGCACCTAGCGCTTATCCTTTTTCAAAGGATAGCCCATGTGGTGTGGGCAGGTGTTCCGTTGACCAATTCTGGACTTGGGTCGTTACAAATGGTATCAGAGCCACGAGTTCCATTGAAGGACATATCTTTGTGTTCTTGTTTCTCTTCGGTTTTCTTTCAATTTTGTTCAGTAAATTCATGTTTTAATTCTCTGTTTTAATCCTTTTTCTTCTTGTTTCAGGTCTGTCCTTTTTATTCCATCCTTGTTCAAGTCCAAAAATCACAAAAACAACAAAAAGAAGTCAATCCGTGTTGTCTAGTGTTCTCGGTTTCAATTCGTTTGTTCTTGTTTGTTTCTTATCTTTCTGTTTCGTGTCCAGCCCTATTAATCTCTCTTGTTTTCATTGTTTCCAGCATCCTAGAGTCAAGAAAACACCAAAAAAAGAAGGATCCAAGTTCAGGAAGTTTCGGTACAAAAAAGTTGTTTCAAATTGTGCAAGTTTCAATAGTTTCTTGTCTTGGCCGAAAAGAAATCTAACTTTTTGTCTTTGGCAGCAAGGAATTTCAAGGAGAAAGTTGTTTTAGCATCAAAACAGCAAGCAAAAAAAAAAGAAAAAAAAAAAGGAGAAAAAAAAAGGGAAGAAAAAGAAAAAGAAAAGAAAAGAAAAGAGCTTGCAAAAAAAGAAGTTTTCTCAAAGTGTTGAAAGTTTTGTGCCCCAAAACCTATCCCATTGTTTTTGAGCCAAAAAGCTTTCTTTGTGGTTCTTGTGATCATCAATTGCAAGAGCTTCCTAGAGTCTTTTAAAGCTTGTTTAGCCCACCTCTTTTGGAGTCAAAATAGTTCTTTAAGAATTCAAGTTTTCTTGTGTGCTTTGAGGACAGTTTTCTTAGAACTTTTGAGAACTCTTTGAATAGCAATATCTCACTAACAAATTGAGTGTTTGAGTGTTCATCTTTTGAGTGAAACACGTGAGGTGAGTGTTTGTGAGGATCTTTGTTTTCAGGAGTATGGAGGGCCAGGAGGATAGGAGAATGGAAGTGAGACACAATGAGGAGCCTACCATGAGAGAATTTCAAGAAACTCTCAATAGACTTGTGGGGAGGATTGAGGACATTGATTTGAGGTTGCCAAGGAGACCTAATCCTATCTTGCAACCAAGGAGAGGTCCAAGGAGAGAAGAACCCGAGGAGGAAGAAAGAGTTTGGCATGACCATGGGTTTCTAAGGACGTGTGAGCCAAGGGAGGACAACAATCTAAGCTCCATCAAACTCACCATTCCACCTTCCCAAGGGAGGAGTGATCCAGATGCATATTGGGAGTGGGAGGAAAAGATTGAGATGGTGTTTGATTGCCATCATTACCCCGAGGAAAAGAAGGTTAAATTGGCTACCATGAAGTTCACTAATTATGCTCTTGTATGGTGGAATCAGGATGTTATTTCTAGGAGAAGGAATGAGGAGGAGCCCATACACACATGGAGATCCCTTAAAGCCTTGATGAGGAGGAGATTTGTTCCTAGCTACTACACTAAAGATCAACGCCTCAAGCTTCAAAAGCTAGTGCAAGGCCAAAGGAGTGTGGAGGACTACCACAAAGACTTGGAGATAACCTTGACCCGAGCCAACATCATGGAGGATGAGGAGACCACCATTGCTAGATTCATTAATGGTCTCAATCCTGAGATTGCCAACAAAGTGGAAATGGTGCCTTATTTCAATATGGAGGACTTGCTTCACCATGCCACCGAGGCTGAGAGGAGCATCAAGAGAGCAAAGGCATCCAAGATGTGTCAAGGAGGAATTTCCACATGGAGAGGAGCATGAGTAAGGATCTAAGAGGAGTCAAAAGTGGAGGCCATAAAGGATCTAAGAGAAGCACCCAAGCCAAAAGTGGAGGCCATAAAAGGAGACTTGTCTCGGCCTCAACAAGAAAAGTCAATCATGCTTGTACCACTTTCACCACAACAAGTCTTGGAGGATCAAAGAAAAATTCAAAGTGAGCTTGAGAGAAAAGAGAAAGAGGGGAAAGTTGAGGGCAAGAGTGATGAGGGGAAAGCCGAGAGAACAACCGAGAGTTTAAGTGAGAAGAGTGAACTTGAGGGGAAGAAGAGTGGAGAGTTCCCGAGAGAAGAAATTGAGTGCGAAGTTGAAAGAAGACAAGAGTGTAATGAACCCAAGCCGAGTGAAGAGAGAAAGACCTACAGAGAAGCCATACTTTCATCTAACATAACAAAGTCTTTTTCTAGTGTTGTGTTGTCTTCTTTTCAGGAATTAAGTGGAGATAAGCTACAAGAATCAAGTGAGTTGCTGCCCATTAAAGAAGTTGGTGTTCCCAATATTCCAAGTCATGTCCCATGCATCAAACCAACAAAGGAGGTTGAGAAGGAACAATTTGAGGTAAGTTCAAGTTATTTCATATGCAAAAGTTTGCCTAACATTGTTTCTTATCTTATGGTTCAAGGGGATGAATTTGTTACAACTCCACCTGAAGTCATTAAGTGCAAAGGTGAAAATTTTGTGGTTCCAAAGGAAGATACTTGGAGACTAAGTCCAACCACTGTAATGTATTTCTTCCTAACACCTACATATGATGTAGTTTTGCATGAAAATCTCAAACAATGTGTGTTTGCTTGCAATGTTATTTTGACAAATGGTTTTCATGAAACTATATTAAGAGAAGGAAGTAAGCATGAAAATTTGACAAAATATGGTTTTAAGGCTTCTAATTCTTTGGTTTTGTCAAATCCTCTTTGGAATTGCTTGAGTTTCTCTAAAGAAAAATCTGTTTTGGAGTCTTTTGTTATTGAATTTGTTTGTTTTGCATCCATTTCACATTGTTTTGTTCTATCTCAAGTTAAATCTACTTCTTTGGAATTTTGCATGCATAAATTGGTTCTTACACATACATTAAATATTTCTTTGATTTTCATTCATGTTCAGCCCATTTTTGTGAGTCAATCTTTAATTTCCAGCAAGTATTTCTTTATCTTGACACATGCATTACACAAACTTTTGAGCATTGATCTTTTTGCTTTATGTCCAAACCTGAAAGTTTTTATTTTGAGTGAAAATTCTGGTTTTAAATTCAGCCTGTTAAGGAGGTATGTTGAGTCATTTGTTTTGTGTCACATTTCATTCACAAATTTCATGCATTGTTGTGCATATACATGTAAAAATAAGTTTGCTACTGAATTGGTTTCACTTAATCCTTTCTACTCCAATCTTGTTTCATTTAAAATGCTTAGGATTTTTGTGGAATTCGTGCATCCTTGTTTTGTTATTAGTTTAGGCCACATTGTGTTCAATTCTTGTTTGTTTGAATGGCCTATGCAAACTATTGTCTTGACATGCATAACTTGTGCTTTTTATGACCTTGACACTTGTGTGAGTTTAGGTCCATTTGTTTTGAGTGCATACAGCATCCCTAAGGTAAATTATTCCTACACTTTTACTTGTTGTGAGAGTAATGTTTTTGAGATGGCAAAGGCAATGAAAGTGATGCCTAGAGTTAAGATGAAAATTGAGCAAAGTTTCAGATTTTTTGTGGTAATTGCTTCTAATTTTGTTTTTGACCCAGGAGGTATCAAAATTATCATTGCATTTGGATATTGGTTTAGGTTTTTCACAAGATTAAAGCTCCATACACAAGCATTCCATGCTATTGGTGCTTATGAAAAAGGTAAGTGCTTATGTGTTGATTATTTCACTATTATTGATTCAATTCCCTTTTCTAATGTAGGTTTTGATTCGAGGACGAATCCTTCTAAGGAGGGGGGAGCTGATACGATCAAAGAAGGCACAACCAAGGATGGCAAGGATCCATGGAAGATAACTAGTGAACCATTGACAAGGAAGGAAGAAGGCTCAAAGGAGCTCAAGGAGCTGCTGGAACATGCAAGGAATCATATGGAGATGATGGCCAAGCTTGGATGTTGACAGATTGGCGATGTTCTGGTAGAAAAATCATATCTTGAGCTAAACAGATCAGAATTGAGTAATTCTTGATTCATTGGAAAGCTAACATCTGGAGCTACAAATCATATGAAGACCATGAAACCCAGTTTGCACGTTAAGGAGGTCCAATTTAGCTTCAAAGTCACGATTTGTGAGTCATCGCTGGTTCAGAAGCAGTTGCAGTATTTTGGGCATATCTTTGGCTTTAGATGTCCGTTTTGTGTGGTTCAGGTGTCATTTCAAAGCTAAGAAAGAGATATACAACTTTCATGCTTTGTATTTTGAGAAATCATGGCTGCATCAAGTTCGAATTTCAGCTTGAAGTTGAAGATACAAGCAGGAACCACCTGAGAAGACTATTTTGGGGTTTTTATGGCCAATCTTGTTTTGTAACGTATTTTATTTTAGTTTCCTATTTATTTACATTATTTAGGATGTTATTTAGGCCATGGAAGTGATTTAGGTCACTTAGGATAAATGGAATTCGCTGCACACCTTAAACATGTGTTAAAAGGGTGTAGGAATCCTAGTTTGACTAGGTTTTCTTGAGTCCTTTGTAACTAGGTTTCCTAGGTGACTTGGGCTGCGAATTTTGCCCAGATTTTTACCCTAGTTTAGGCCTATAAATAGGCACATATTCTGGTTGTAAAAAACAGCCTTGACATGAAATAATATTGCTACTTTGGAGAAATTTCTCTTTGGTTCTTTGTGGACTACCTTGGTGCACAAGTGTGCTTGTGTTCTTGGTGTTCTTATACTTCTTGTTTCTAGTCACAGGTTGATTAGGGGTGGGGGTCTTAAAATCCAGTCTTTTTGATGTCTTGTGGAGCTTGAAAAACATCTTGGGCGCGTTTCATGGTCTTTATACCATCGGGGTTCGCATCAAAGGTGAACATGTATTTTTTGCTCCCAGATCCCCAAGGCAGCAAGAAATAGAAGCCACCCTTCAGGACCGGATAGAGCTTGTAGTACTGCAGGAAAATGATAAAGTGGGGTTCTATCTTGAAAAATCCACACATGCAGAGAAAAGTGTTGAAATAAGAATATGAATTGGGAGGAAGCTGATTCACGGCTATGCCATGGAATTGGCAAAAGTCACAAATCATCTTCGATGGGGGAAATTGAAGTCCGGCCTTTAGCTAGGCTCGAAAAATAGTAACCTTGCTGCTATCGTTCATAAAGCTGAAATGTCCGGGATAGGGTAGTTTGGTGGTGACATAAGAAGGAAGAAAAAACTTAGTTGTCCACTTCGCTAATTTCTTCGAAGTGGTACAACATGGGTGAGGCATAAGAGGCTGCCAGCTCTCGGGAATAGCTTGGACGGACATGAGGGAGATAGGGGACTTCGGAACAAGAAAACGACTTCAAAATCATATAAAAAAAATGGAAATCGAAGAAACTGAGGGACCTTTGAAAGGGAAACCCACCAAAACATTTGCCGAAGTCAGGATTAGTAGACGCCGTCGTGAAAGGTCGCCAGAAATCGCTCCGCCGCGTGCACCACCGCAAGTGAGAAAGAAGAGTTTGAGAACAAACGAGAGCAGAAGGAGAAACAAAGGAAAGCAAGTAGGGACTCTAAAAAAGGGAGGGGGTTATATAGGTCGAGGAAGGTAGGTGAATCATCGCCATAATTGCCCCTTGAAGGTGAATCGTCGCCATTATTACCTGCTGAAGGCAAACAGACACGGTTGATGTAACCGACGCAACTGTCCCTCAGTCACTACGTGACATGTGTCACCCAGCACGGGAAATAAGGGCATGCTTTCTCACAGCATGATAGCCTAGGCATGCATATCTGAAGTAACGCGTCTATTTAGAAGATGTGACTGATGGGTTTCAGGAGCCAAACAGCGCAAGGGAATTTAACCGAAACCCTCCAGGATCCAAGTGAAACGGGGTAAACCGGGTGTTCAAAAATTTTCATACCTAATTTTCGGTTGAGATCTCTCACTCAACTATAGAGTCGAATCACAAGACCTGAACAGTTAACGTGTTCAGGCTCTCTATGGTATCCACACGAGCCTCTCGGGATCACCACACTTCCACCACGTCCCGGTAGATGCGTTTCTCTTGCGTTCGCAGTGCTAGCTTGCGTCCTCCAGGGAATTGCAAGAGAAGAGTGTGGCTGTCCTTTTTGGAGGCTAGGGCAAGGAGACCTTCGAATTTCTCACTTAAAAGTTGTATTTATAGTGAGACTCAACTTCCAGGCCTAATGGGTTTCAAAGCCCTAATCCAATTAGGATTTAATTTCGGGCTTAATAATGGCTCAACTCTTGGGCCCATTATTAATACGAAATTAAAGTGAAACCATAACCCAAATAATTAGCCCATGCACTCTAATGATCCAAATAGCTCTATGTGTGCGACCCAATAGGTTCTTGCCATGTTGGCAATGATCATAAATCACATTTATGATCATAAGCAATGAGCGGTGTCTAGCAACACATCATTGCTACCCAAGTGACAAGATTGTCGGTGAATAGACTAAACCTTTATGATCATCACCGATATATGTCATTGTCCTTTTGTCCAAGATATCAAGACTAAGCACGAGACATGGAATGTGTCACTCTTATATAGCCCAATCTTTGGTTTCTTGATTACCGAGTAGACCAACTTAAACTGATGACATTGATATCATATATCAACTCATCCGAGCATGGCCATGCATTTTCTAAGTCTCACTCTATGAAGGGGCCCGAAGATATTACTCCTGTTATATAGGAGGGACAAATTCCATCTTGATCATATAAATCCCTCTGCATGATATGTGACATACCCAATGACCTCCTTCAAGTTCACTCAGTTATGAGCAACAAAGAAAAGTATCAAAGTATGTGACTCACATGTAGGGAACCTTGATGATCTTAGGTCGAAGGACTACATATACCATGATCACTATGAGAATCACTTATAACACTCATATAATGATCCATGTAGTGTTCTCATGGTGGGTCGGTCCAGTACACAAGTTCTCCAACTTGTACCCATATGTAGACTACATATCTCATAGTAGTCTCCACATATGCTAGTCATTACGTATTATTGCAATCTGCTCCACAATAATACTAGACCAGGGACATTTAAGAATATCATTATTCTAGGGTTACGATTACGTTTGTTAAGTTACGCCGAAACAAAACAACAAACATAATTGTTGGATTAATGCCTTAATAAAATATCATGACTCAATGTGCAAGAATACAATCATCTCATGATTGGCTTTTGGGCACAACACTCACAGCAACGGTTCACTGACCTGCGTACCAGAATGGCGCGCCTGTTTACGGGACGCAACAGCCTACCGAAGTGTAAACTTCGGCTTTCCGAGGGTGGCATGTGATATCCGAATTGCTATCGCACCTGAATAGCCCCTAGGGGTGACGAAATTTTTACCATCCTCGGATTTATATCTAACCCACCTCGGGAAGAAAGGGTCCTCACCACCATCGGTCGATAGCACCACCACCCTCGGAAATGCCAGGATATACTGATGCCCATCAGCATTTCCACTGTGTGTCATGATGAACCTTCCGTGATGGAGGAGCATCCAGGGAGAATACGTCCAGGGAGGATCACTTGGAAGACACAGAAAGTAAGGGTTAGGAGGTCCCCGAAGTGTTTTTCCGGGGAGGAATCTCCGACGCTCAAGTCAGCGTTTGTAGGTGAAGGATAAGCAAAGGAGCTAAAGATAGTCTTATGGAGATCCCTCTTTACCTGCGATGCCTCCTGAATATTTATAGGAGGTAAATAGGATTAGTCCGTTTTCCTTAAGCTGCCCAGATCATGACACACGTCCGGCTGGATGTGGATCGTACCCTTAGGGGGCTTTTAGCCGACCATAGGCCATTCAGCCGAAAGCCTGTGCCGCTCGAGAACGGTGTGTCAGAGCATGTCTGGGGGCGGCGTGTCGGGAGCCGTACGAGTACGGTGTGTCAGAGACTCCTAAGCTGTCTAGTTGTATGTCCATGTGGTCTTTCTAGGTGACTGAATTCCCATGAGATCTAGGGGTACCTTGGGGAGGTGAATGCCTTCGGAGGAGGGTCCTTTGTTTTATGCAAGACACCTTCGGCTGGACTTTCCCGTGGCTAGGTTCAGGTCCTTGGTGATGGTACTCTCGAGGATATGTCCTGAAGGTGGTTCAGAGAATAACGAAAGGTGGGCTTGGGCACGTTGAGTCATTCTAAGGTTATCCTCAGGAGGAGGGATGACCCTTTATGACTGAAGTTGGTCTGATGTATCCCCCAAAGGCGAGGCTTATCAGGCTTGTTTGAGGGTGCTTAAAGCCCTCTCTTTGCCAAGGTCTGGTCACCTGTTCTCGACCAGAGGTGATGTGTTGGCCCGGGATGATGCATATGCATGAGATCCTTCAGGAGTGATTGTCCTTCGACTATCATATGCCCCCCTTCGGAAAATCCGAAGACGCATCTTCGATTTGGGAGGCTCTTGGGAACTCTTTGGAGTTCGAGCAATGTTCCTGGCACGCTTGTCGAGGCCTTTGTCAGGGGCATGTGATTCCACCTTTCTCCCTGTCAGTAAATCATTTCATCTTTTAATTCAAACGGGCGTGTTGCTTCAGGAAGCATTATATAGGTTTACCAGCTATCAAGGGCATGCCCTCGTTTCTCGCATCAGCTTACACGTGGCTATTGATATATGGCGAGTGGTTATGACGGTTGTTTTAACTGCGTCTCTTCACCTTTGAGGGGCAATAATGACGATGCTTCGCTTACCCCCTTTGGTTTATATAAGCACGTCTCGCTTCATTTCTTGTCATTCTTCTTCCTTTTGCTCTCATCTGCTTTGGAGCTTTCTCTTGTCTTTTTCCTTCTTTTGGCGATGATTTCAATGGCGGAGCGATCTCCGGCCATCCTCACGACGGCATCCAGAAACCCTAATTTCGGCAAGAGCTTCGGTGGGTGTTTCCTTCTATAGCTCTATCTTTTTTCTTCCGAGGTTGTTTTTCCGAAGTTCTTGTCTTTTTGAAATCTTTCTATTTTCTTGCTCCATTTTTCCTGAGGTCGACCTCCTTCTTTCTCAAAAAATGTCGAATCCAACCCCGTTGATGTCCATGCGTCCTCTTCCCGAAAGCTTTCTCCCCCTTGAGTCTCATCCTTGCTGTACCACTTCAGAAAAAATGATGAAGTGGATGGCCAAATTCTATCTTCCTTCTTACGTTGTCCCGAGGATGCCTATCTCGGGTACGTACAGTTTTTTGGCCCTTTTGGGTGAGGTTACCGTTTACTGAGCTCAGCTGAAAGCTGGTCTTCGGTATCCTCCCCATCGGATGATATGTGAATTTTGTAAATTTCACGGGATCTTGGAGAACACTTTCGCTCCCTTTATTTGATCAAACAGATCTTCTATCCTTGGGAGAGGATACTTGTTCTTTATGGTCAATGCATTCAATTTTCTGTAATCAATACAGAGTATAAAGGTTCCATCCTTCTTTTTCACAAACAATGTAGGTGCTCCCCAAAGGGACACACTGGGTCTAATGAACCTTTTTTCCAGTTGTTCATCTAATTGTTTCCTGAGTTCTACCATCTCATGCAATGCCATTCTGTATGGAGCAGTGAATACTGATGCTGCTCCTGGTACCAGCTTTATTTCAAACTCCTCCTCCCTCAGGGGTGGTAAACCAGGTAGGTCTGTAGGAAAGACTCCTGGGAAATCTTGAACTATAGGTATTTTCCTAAGTTCATCTGTTGCTTCCTGGTCATTAAGTTCCAGGCACTCTTGCTCCCTTTCTGGAGTCACCATCTCCAGCACTTCCAAGTGACAGTCCATAGCCAACTCTAGGGACTTATCTAGGTCATATGGTATTCCACCAGGCATTATTAATTGTCTAGCCTGACAATCAATAATTACCTTATTCTCCCCTAACCAATTCATGTCTAAGATTACATCATAGTCATGGGTCTCCAGCACTATGAGATTAGTTCTCAGTTTCAGCTTGTCTGTCTGAATCTCACAGTTTTCAACCATATAATAGGCAAATAAAACTTCATTGCCAGCTGTCCTTACCAAGTACATGTTGGTCATATATTTTACTTCTAGATTCATGGCCTTAACGAAGCTATTAAATACTACAGACAATGAAGCTCCAGTATCAAACAGAATAGATACTAACTAGCCATTAAGGTAAATTGTACCTTTTAAGGCCCTCCTGCTAGTCCTTTGCTGACTAGTCTCTCTTCCTGTATCCTCAGCTTCAGGTGTTTCCTGCCCTTTTCTGGAAGATTCCAGCTGAAACACTCTGCCTGGAGGTGCACCAGGTTTTCTTTGTTCCTGAGGTACTCTGGGTGCTGGCCTCTCTCCCTGGGCTGGCACCTGAGTCCTCATTTGGGGCATAGGCATCTGCCCTCTAGGTCCCCTGGGATTGAAATTTCCTAGCATTTTCCTATTGTCCTCACCCTTATTTGGGCAATCTCTAACCCAGTGATCTGGGGCTCCACATCTATGACATCCAGTGGAAGTCTTGAAGCATGGCTTATTGACATGAAACCTTCCACAGGTGTTGCACTGAGGACCATATTGATGTGGTTGTGATCCTCTTTCCTTCTTATTCCCTTTCCTGGCTCCACCTGTGTCCTTCTCCTCTCTCGGCCTTTTTGAATGATGGCCCTTCTGAGTTCCACTCCACTTCCAGGCCCACTTTTGAACTGTTCCAGGAATTCCTGCTCCAATGCCAAAGCACTTTGCACAATAGAGTAATAGTCTCTAGCTCCCACTGCCCTGAGTATCTGTCTCAGTTCAGGTCTTAGCCCCCTAACAAACCTCTTGGTTCTCAGCTCTTCTTTTCCTTCATACTGTGGGGCATATTTAATCAGGCTGTTAAATCTTTGCTCATATTCCAGCACACTGAGGTCCCCCTGCTCTAGCTGGTCAAACTCTACTTGCTTCTAGTCTTTATGGGCCTCACTGACATATTGTTGATGAAAGACCTGTAGGAAGTCTACCCATCTCATAGACCTCCTCCTTGCTGGGGGCCTCCTCTAATTTCTTTCTCGATAGTTTCTCTGTACTGCCCTCCACCAAAGTTCATCATTACCTTCTAGCCTGAAGGTGGTTAACAGTACCTTCTGAGTAGATGTAATCTCCATTCTTTCAAAGATTTTCTCTACTTGATATACCCAGAACTCTGCCTCATCTGGGTCACATCCTTCTCTGAAGATTGGAGGTTTCAATGCCAGGAACCCCTCCAGCTGGCCTCCTTCAATCTTTCTCTCCTATGCCTTTCTCTTCTCTCCTCCATGCCACTAGATCTATCTTTTGATGACTTGCTTCTTACTGTAATCTCCTCAGTAGAGGGTTCAGTCCCTCTAGAGTATATATATGCATCTCTTTCTTCTATGTCTGGGCTGTCATCATCTTCCTCCTCAATCCCAGGTTCTTGTCTCACTTCTGATCTCAGTCTCCTAGCCCTAGGATGCCTCCTTTCTTCGTCTGCCTCCTCTTCTTCTTGATTCCCTCCAGCTCTACTGGACTGATCATATCCCACTGGCTCTTTTCCAGGCCTTCTCCTCATCCTTCTTCCCCCAGTCTCTATTGGTTCTGAATTCGGGCTTTGCCTCTAGCTAAGGCTTGTATTCCCAATACCAGTTGAGCCACAGTAGCATGTAGTGACTCCATTATGACTTCCATTCTTTCCTGTTTGTCCCTGCTAGGTCCAGGTACTTGTAACCTGGCATTTGGCTCTTCGGCCAAATTATGTTCCATGTCTTCTGCCTGTGTTTTAGGGACATTTTCTTGTAGTCCCTCTGCCCGATGGGCTGCAGTGTCTTCCTCATGTCTCAGGGAATCTCAGTCCTTGCCTCTTGTTCTCATCCTGCACTTTCAATTGCAGATATTCACATATATCCAATAATACAAGTCTTATATAAGTTAGACCTAAGTGGGACACTGTCTAGGCTAAAGCTCTGATCATACTAAACCTCAGGCTCTGATACCAAACAAAGCCTGTCACACCTCACACAGGCCCTGGCCCAAGTTCTAAGGGTTAACTCCCAAAACTGAAATTTAATCTCAAACCGGTCAATTCGGCCAATTAACAGAACCTAACCTTAAGTCTTATTTTGTTAGCCTGAGAGGTGGCCCAGGAGGCTTATAGGTAAGTCCAATTGTTTAGTTGCAGCAGAAGTAAGGCCCAAGACCAGTTACTTGCAAAACAAGCAAGGCTTTAACAAGTTACTTGCAAGACAAGCAAGGCAACACTTAATGAACTTTAAGTGCTTAAGTTGTGTGCAATCAAGTTATCCTTTGGTTTAAAAACACATGTTTGAGTGCACATGTACATTCGGCCATAATAAGTACAAGGAGGTTCACAACATAAGCACAATTTCCATTCACATAAACATGCCATCCATTGAACCATAACCTCCTTCTATGTGTACAAGTCCAAAACCCGAACCATAAGTGCAAACTTAACTTGGCTAAAAAGGTACTCCATGTACCACAAAATAACTAGGCAACCAAGACTACACAATATGTACATACAAAAGTAGTCTACCTAGCACACATACATGGCTACATGCCATGATTCCAAAGGTTTCCAAACCAAGTTATGTTACAAACCCAAAACCACTAATGGTCAAACAACACCTTCAGTATGCCATAAAACAAGACACACTGCAAAACCAAACCTATGGCCATGTTCATGGTCATGAAAGTGAAGACTATGATCAGAGCTAAAGTCCACATGTCCATAGCTGCACACCTAGACAAGTCCCAACTCTACAAGCCTGCACAACTTAATACATAAGTCTCGGCCAATTTCAAAATAAGACTTGTAATGTACAAAACCATTAAGCCAAGCACACATTGGCACATGCCTTGATAAATAAGCAAGCTAGCACAACACACAAGCACAAACTCAAGCAATACTAGTCAGGCCAAATATCCTTTCTTGAAAAACAATATGATGGGCAATGAGCATATAACTCAGTAGGGATTCACTGATGTTTACCAACTCATTAAGAGTCTATTTAGTTAAGCTGAGAGTACATCTCAAGGCTTAACCTCCATTAGCTCAAGTATACTTGAAAAATAAGACACAAAGACAAGGAAAAACAAAACATACACACATATACATGCTAACATACCCGAAACATCTAAGCACAATAAGCAAGTAATTGGTTAGCAAGCGCAAGGAATCACTCAAGCACACAATGAACACACACACACTCCACCATGACCATTCGGCCAAGTTCCATAACAAGTGCTTGTTGGGTTTCGGGAGCCAAACAGCGCAGCGGAATTTAACCGAAACCCTCCAGGATCCAAGTGAAACGGGGTAAACCGGGTGTTCAAAAATTTTCATACCTAATTTTCGATTGAGGAAAACCTGAACAGTTGACGTGTTCAAGCTCTCTATGGTATCCACACGAGCCTCTCGAGATCACCACGCTTCCACCATGTCCCGGCAGATGCGTTTCTCTTGCGCTCGCAGTGCTAGCTTGCGTCCTCCAAGGAATTACAAGAGAAGAGTGCGACTGTCCTTTTGGGAGGCTAGGGAAAGGAGACATACCAATTTCTCACTTAAAAGTCGTATTTATAGTGAGACTCAACTTCCAGGCCTAATGGGTTTCAAAGCCCTAATCCAATTAGGATTTAATTTCGGGCTTAATAATGGCTCAATTCTTGGGCCCATTATTAATATGAAATTAAAGTGAAACCATAACCCAAATAATTAGCCCATGCACTCTATGATCCAAATTGCTCTATGTGTGCGACCCAATAGGCTCTTATCACGTTGGCAATGATCATAAATCACATTTATGATCATAAGCAATGAGCGGTGTCTAGCAACACATCATTGCTACCCAAGTGACAAGATTGTCGATGATTCGACTATACCTTTATGATCATCACTGATATATGCCATTGTCCCATTGTCCAAGATATCAAGACTAAGCACGAGACATGGAATGTGTCACTCTCGTATAGCCCAATCTTTGGTTTCTTGATTACCGAGTAGACTAACTTAAACTGATGACATTGATATCGCATATCAACTCATCCGAGCATGGCCATGCATTTTCTAAGTCTCACTCTATCAAGGGGCCCGAAGATATCACTCTCGTTACATAGGAGGGACAAATCCCATCTTGATCATACAAATCCCTCCGCATGATATGTGACATACCCAATGACCTCCTTCAAGTTCACTCAGTTACGAGCAACAAAGGAAAGTATCAAAGTATGTGACTCACATGTAGGGAACCTTGATGATCTTAGGTCGAATGACTATATATACCCTGATCACTATGGGAATCACTTATGACACTCATATAACGATCCATGTAGTGTTCTCATGATGGGTCGGTCCAGTACACAAGTTCTCCAACTTGTATCCATATGTAGACTACATATCTCATATTAGTCACCACGTATGCTGGTCGTTATGTATTATTGCAACCCGCTCCACAATAATACTAGACCAGGGACTTTTAAGAATATCATTATTCTAGGGTTACAATTATGTTTGTTAAGTTATGCAGGAACAAAACAACAAACATAATTGCTGGATTAATGCCTTAATAAAATATCATGACTCAATGTGCAAGAATACAATCATCTCATGATTGGCTTTTGGGCACAACACTAACAGTGCCATTGTGCACTTTTGCACACAAAACTTGACCATAATGTCCACTTCCACTAGAGCTCCGAAATGCCTAGCAAAAAGGCCACATTCACTAGCATTTCTAGCACATGTCCATAGTTAATTAGCTAATTAACAACCATAGCCAAAACAATCTCGATAGCCCATCAAGTAACTAAGGTCATTTAGCAAATTTAACCATCACTTAGCTACTTTAATACTTGAATCATGGTATACTACCAAGCAATCAAGCATAAGTGAAACCCTACCTTAATCAAGCTTTCGGCCAAAGTCTAGCTTCCAAACCGAAACGTTCCCACACAATTGGCCTAACATAATCACCAATTAAACATCACTACTCCTTGTTCATGGAACATAGACCATGTATTCAAGAAAAAACACAAAGATTACCTAAAACCCTAGCCTGAACGTCTCGGCCAAACCTTGTTTCTTCAAAACAAAGCTTGATCTTGAGTTGCTAAATGCCGAAACAAAGCCTCCTAGCTTGATTTCTCCCTTTCAAGCATCAATTTGCCTCCATTAAAGCTTGAATCCGAGACCTATTTAGTGATGAGCTCAAGAACACCAACTCTTGGCCAAGGAAACAAAGGACCAAAAAATGAAAGCAAAATGAGTCAAGTGGACTCATGCAATCCGGTTACAAGCCATATGTGCTTAAAATGGCACTAAGGCTTGCTCTCGGCCTCAATTAGTTTGCATGGCTCAATTGATCCCCAAGTCCTTATGGTCTTGTTTTAGTCATTAAAACGTCAACACTTTCAGCCTCAATCATCAATTCATGGCTCAAATTGCCAAGCACGCAAATCAAAGTGTCTAATGTGTCCATTAAACCCATGTGCAACCGGCCAAGTAACTAGCATAAGTACTAGTTAGGCAAACTAAGGTAATGATGCTTAACACCTTAGTGGGGAACATGACTTGACTAGTCATCATTGTTGTCTACCATAATTTGGCCTAGTATGCCATAAATCTTTACATAATTTTGCATGGCCGAAAGTTAACATTTAAACTTAGTAGTTCCACTAGTACCAGTAGTTTAGATGTACATTTTTGTCCTCCAACTTTGTTTCCTACCAAGCTCCACATAGTCTTCCTTTTTAGTGCACCTAAGGCATATAGTTCTGTAGTTTTGCATTCTCATCACTACCACTTTGCTCAATTGAGTCCCTTTTGTATTTTAAAAGTATATTTCTCATTCTTCTTGGCCTTAGCCAAGCTCAGAAGGGTGGTCCTAACAAAACCCCTACTTTCTCTTCTTTATGCAATATTAAAAACTCCACCTGGTCACGAAGGGCGGCTTTTACTTCTTGCTTCCCCGAGGGTCAGGGAGCAAAAAATTCTCCTTCACTTTCGGTAATAAGGATAACTGGCAGGGGTGGTAGAAGAAGTTATTCTTCCTGTCAGTTCCTGAGTTTTAGAGCCACGTACCTACCGGGTGGGCTTCGGGGACCTTGATGATCGATGTCATTGACCCCCGAAGGCTTCTTACTTCGGAGTTTGGGGCCGAGTTTGATAGGTTCGATCGACTCATTCGGTCGGTCGTAGACTGGGACCCTGAGGTCCCTCCGCGTTCATTTTACCCCTTTCCCATTAAATGGGACCTCATGACCAAGAAGGTCCTTCAGTAATTGGGGGTGATGAATGCGCACAAGAATGACCCGAACATGCCCCTCCTATTCCCTGGGGGAAGAAGGCATGGATAGTAATGCTTCTTCGGGCTGAAATTTCATACGAGGCTTTTGCTGAGAGTAAGTTACCTTCCAGGATTTGGTATCTATTTTCCTTTTGGACTTACACTAATGTTTTTTCCTTTTGCAGAGATGGGCGATCAGGCTGCTGATTTTTATAAGTCCCTCTTTCTCGGTCAGGCCAATAGGGGAGAGCAGGCGCGCAAGAAGGCGTCTGCCAAAAGGAAGAAAACCACCGAAGGTCCTTCTAAGGCAAAAAAGGCCAAGGCAGCTGCCATCCTTCCCCCTGAAGATGTGGTTAAAGTGCAAGATCATTCTCCTGCTCATTCTCCGGCCCATACTGATGCTCCCTCGGACTCTGCCACTCTCAGGGCAGCCTTGAGTCCGGTCCTTGCTACCGAGACTTCGGCCGAGCACACATCAGCTCAATAGCTCAAAGAAAGTAGGAGGAGAAAGGGCAAGAATATTCCCGGCGAAGTCCGAGAAGTGGACGAGGCTGGAGATGATGTCGCTGAAGTTCCACCAGGTTGGTTCCTTAGCCATTCTTCTACAAATCTTAGTATTTTTCACATCTATGATTTTTTAAATGAATGTCTAAGGGATAATGTACTGATGAAACTTTGAGGTGATCTTGTAGAGGACGTGCCTGTTGCTCCCTGGATGGAAACTCATGCCCGAAGGAGGGCTCTTTGGGATAGGCACATCCCGAAGGATAGAGTGCCGAGGAAGCCCTTCTGGACTTTCACGGAGGACATGAACTTGTTCTCCGAGGATAGTCAGTTGATGGGTCCCTAGATGGCGATGGGTGTGATGACGAATGCCACCTTCCAGTCGCTCATCACTAAATGCCCAAATGAGGAAATCCTCTTGGCGAGGATGATTGAGAATGCCGCCTAGGTAGTTCTTTCTTCTTCTTTACTAAGAAAAATTTTCTTCTAAGTTTTTATTGCCTTGAGATCCTTATTTAGGGCCCTTTTTTCTGTAGCTCGTGGCGTACAGCGGATATTTTCTTGCCTGGGCGGCGAAGCAAACAGAGTCCCGCTCTCAGTCCGAGGATTCTTTGCAAAAAGAAAAGGAGTTCTGCGCCAAGTATGTCCTCAAGTACAGCGAACTGAACAAGATTGTGAAGAAGGACATCGTGAATCTTCAGGCCAAGCTCACGGAGAGCAAGAAGGAGCTCCTCCTTGACTATTCGGCCAAGGTCGAGGATCTCGGCTCAAAGTTTGCCATTCTTTCTTTGGAAAATGAGGCCCTTCAGAAGGAGGAAGCTAAAGATGGTGAGAACCTTGCGAAGGCGCTTTCTTTGAATGCCGAGCTCCAGGCTGAGGTCAACTCTTTGAGGAAATAGGCAAAAAGCAAAAGGAGGAAGAAGCTCGAAAAGGAGGTTGCTAGGCTCACGGCTGAGCTGTCGGAGCTTAGTGCCGAGAAGGATAAATCCGACCAGATAATGAATGTGTCTCACTAAGATGGCTTCTGCTTGGCACGTCATCAAGTCCTTTCTCGGCACCTAGGGCTCGACCTTTCCTTCCTGTCCGCTCTGGACTTTCCCAAAGGGCCCAGGTGGACATGGTCGAAGCTGGAGTTTCTCAACCTTGCTCCTGTTGGGCCTGTGCCTCCGTCTAATCCTGCTCAGGAAGAAGATGCCAATGCCGAGGAGATGCCAGATGCTCCGGCTCAGCCATAGGCTTTTTTCTTCTCTTCCTTTTTCTTGAAATCCTGCTCCTCTGTACCATTATTTCCTTAGAAAAATTTTTAATGAAGATTTATTTCTCAAGTCTCCATTCTTTCCTCCGAATACGATTCTTCAGAAGTTAGCGTAATTCTATGCATGTGTCTTCGGCGGCCATTCGAACTTATGTTTTTAGGAAAAGTTGTGTTGGACCCTTCCCATACTTCACCGAATTTTTAAACTCCATCAAGGAGTTAGTTTCTTTTGGAAGAAAACTATTAAGGGCCTTTTTCAGTAACGCGACCATACTCGGCCTGTATCTTCATTGGTGACTTCAGGGAGGAGTAGTTACAAACTTTCTTTCAGGAAAAATGTCTAAGTATAGAATCTTTTCAGAGAGTCTGAATGCCAAGTATTTTTCAACTCTACTCCCTCGGTATCGCCCAATTTGTAGGCCCGTGGGCGGACTTCGTCGAGGACCAAATAAGGTCCACTCCAATTTGCCCGAAGTACCCTTCTGATGGTTTGCGTGGCTCAAATTCGGCCTTTCGGAGGACGAGGTCCCCTTTTTTGATTTCTTTCCTTATTACATGTAAGTTAGTGGCCTGAGCTATTCTTTGCTGGAAAGCTTTCCTCCTGAGTTCAGCCATTTCGCAGTGTTCCTCGGCAAGGTCTAGTTTTTTCCTCAAGCCGAGGTTGTTTCCTCTTTTGTCAAATACTTATATCCTTATCAAAGGCTGTATGACCTCAATGGGAATGATGGCTTCTGTCCCATACACAAGTGAGAAAGGGGTTTCCCCAGTGGCCCTTTGGGGGGACATACGATAGCTCCATAGCACACTTGGGAGTTCTCCTGGCCATTTCCCCTTTGCCTCTTTTAGCCTCTTCTTCAAGCCATCTTTTATTGTTCTATTGGATACTTCGACCTGCCCGTTACTTTGCGGGTGGGCTACTGGAGCGAAATGCATTTTTATGCCGAGGTCAGCCACGAATTCCTAGAATCCTCTATCCGTAAACTACGTTCCATTGTTGGCCACTATTACCCTTGGTATGCCAAATCGGCATATGATGTTCTTCCATACGAACTTTTGGATATCCTTTGCCGAGATTGATGCTAATGGCTCCGCTTCAATCCACTTAGTGAAGTAGTCCACTGTGACTATGCAGAACTTCACCCCACCGGGAGCACTTGGAAGAGGTCCAATGAAATCGACACCCCATATGGCGAAAGGGCAAGGAATATTTGCTGAAGTTATTCTTTCTGAAGGTAACCTTTGGATTTTGGCGTGCCTTT
This sequence comes from Aquilaria sinensis, assembly GCA_005392925.1. Taxonomy (NCBI): domain Eukaryota; kingdom Viridiplantae; phylum Streptophyta; class Magnoliopsida; order Malvales; family Thymelaeaceae; genus Aquilaria; species Aquilaria sinensis. The sequence continues at coordinate 87,129 of SMDT01001410.1, forward strand.
GGCAATTGTCACATCTTCGGACAAATTGCCTTGCATCTTTCCTTAAGGTAGGCCAAAAGTAACCTTACCTTCGGAAAGAATAACTAGGACCTCCGGTCCGAAGGACCTCCCCCTCGGCAGCGCGTCGGGAGAGAAGCTCGAGGTCCACCCACCAGAGTTCTAGGAGTGAGGGCTCTCACGACGCATCTTCTACGGAGGACGTGCCCCCTAGGGTACGACCCACCAGAGAAAGGGCCCCAAAGGAAACTAGGACCTCCTGTCGGCGGAGTTCGTCCCCGTACCGAAGGTCCCAGTCTCCTCTCCGCCGAAGTTACTCTCCAAGAAGGAGAAGAAGTTCGCCATTGCCGGCGACCACCAGGCAGCAAGGGGAAGCTAACACAGCTACCCTCATGGAGAAGATCCTTGGAAGACTGGAAAAGGTTGAGAGGCAGATCTCCCAAAAACCAGTCTGGTCAAGATTGTCCGACACTTATACTGGAGAAGAGTCACCCTTTGTACGGGAAGTGGTGGAGGCGCCCATGCCTAGTGACTTCAGGGTGCCACGCTTGGAAACCTACGACGGGCGTAGTGACCCCCAGGCGCACCTGACAAAGTACAAGTGAAGCATGGTGCTCCACGGCGTAGATGACGCTACCCTTTACAAATGTTTCGAGGTGACCCTCTCCGGTCTAGCAACGGCATGGTATAACTCCCTGGCCCACGGAACCTTGCTGAGTTTCCAGGAGCTGTCTACTGCCTTCACCCAACAGTTCATTGGCAGCAGGCCAACAGCCAAGATGCCGGTACAGATGTTCGACATAGCACAGCGAAGTGGGGAAACCATTCGCGACTACGTCGAAAGGTTCAACCGAGAAGCACTAAGCGTGCCCAACTTTCGGCCCGAGATTCGCATCCTTGCAATGATAAGAGGACTTCGGAGAGACTCCCAACTCTTTTATGAGTTCTCCAAAGACCCCCCAGACACTCTCGGGGAGTTCTATAGAAGGGCCGAACAGCATATGACGGCCGAAGAACTCAGAATGGGAGGACCTAAGGTGGAACACCCTCGGCCCGAAGGACTAAGCCACCAGCCTCGTCACCAGAATGAGGTTGGAGGAAGGCCCCGAAAACAAAGGGGTAAAAGGCCAATGACGTTCACTCCCTTGAACGCCACGAGGGCCAGCATTCTCATGGCCTTAGAAAGGCAAGGGACTACAGTTCCAAGGCCAAAGGCCATGACTTCGGAAAACAAGAAGAACATGAAGAAGTTCTGCCAATTCCACCGAGATCATGGCCATGACACCGAAGACTGCTTCCAGCTGAGGAAGTACATCGAGTCTCTGATAAAGCATGGCCAACTTCGCCGGTACTTGTGAATGCCTTCTCCGAAGGGGAGAAAGGAAGAACAAAGAAGGGGGGATGAGGAGGAATATGACTCCGACAGACGTCGAGACCGAAGTCCTTGAAACAATCCGCCACCATCAGTAGGGGTCATCCAAACCATCATTACAAGGATACCCTCGATTGAAAGGAAAAGAAAGATAAGAGAAATCTCCATAATAGAGTATGAGAACTCACCGAAAATCCTTGTTCGCAAAGACGGGTCCATTGTGAAGTTCCCCCACGATGACCTACTCTTTGTCATGGCAAGGATAGGGAGTTGGGACGTCAAAAGTGTACTTCTGGATAATAGCTCCAACACCAACGTCATTTTCTCGCACATACTACCTAACCTAGGCATTTCAAAAGGCGATCTCAACATAGTTAAATCCCCCACCTTTGGGGTCAGGCCATCTAAGCTCCCAGTTCTCGGATACATTGATCTACCCCTAATGCTGAAAGGGACCTCACCTCAGAATCAGGTGGAACTGTTCGCATTTGTGATGACGAGATTCATCAGCATTAATGTTCCCTCATCATATAATGCCAACCTCGGAAGGCAAACTCAAGGCCATCTCCACATTCGCCCGGATGTAAAGTACTTAACAGTCACCTTTGCAACTAGAGAAGGAGATGCGGATATCTTCATTGACCAAGCCGAGGTCAGGAGGGTCTTTACCAAGTCTAGACAAAGCCCGATAAAGGTCAAAGTACAGACTTCGACTACTGAAAGAGCCATCATGACAGGCCAAAAGACAGCAAAAGAAGGGGTAGAAGAGTTGTAAAAAGTAGAAACAGAAGATGTAGAGCTAGTCCCTTGTCGGTACACCCAAGTGGGAAAAAAATTGGCCAAGAGTGACAAAGATATGCTTGTATCTTTCTTACTAATGAACAAAGATCTATTTGCCTACTCTCTGAAAGACATGCCTGGGGTTGACCTCAGCATAATCCACCATAGTGTCAAAGTATGCCCTGACGCAAGGCTGGTTCGGCAGAAAAAATGAAACCTGTCGGCTCATAAGAACTCATTCGTTAAGACGGAAGTTAAGCGCCTGATGCAAGCGGGGGTAATAAGAAAAGTTAAATACCCCGAATGGCGATTCTCAGCTCGTGGTCCGACAGATGGCAGGGGACTACGGCACGAAGGACCCAACCTTGGCAAAGTATCACAACCTCGTATCAAAGCTCATCCAAGAGTTTGACACGGTACGCATTGAGAATGTACCTTGTCGGGACAATGTCGAAGCAAACACTTTGGCTAATTCAAAAAAGTCCACCGAGGTGCTAAGTCACTCGAGCATAACAATAATGAGCATAGGAACCTCGGAAAGAGGATGGAGAAATCCCATAAAAATGTATCTTACGACTATAGAGCTTCCCGAAGACCCTCACGAAGTGACAAAAGTGAGAAGACATTCCGGACGATATTTCCTAATCAGAGAAGACTTATACCGACAAGGGTACACGTGTCCACTGCAAAGGTGTGTCAGCGAAGATGACATAGAGACAGCCCTCAAAGATGTCCATGTGGGGCTTGTGGTTGCCACATAGGAACTAATGCCCTAGTAGGAGTGTTACTCCGCTAGGGACACTTCTGGCCTAGGCTAAGGAAAGAACGAGGCAGTTTGTCCAGAAATGTGACAATTGCCAAAGACAGGCCAACATCCAGAGGCTACCCTCAGAAATGATAACTTCGGCTAACTACCCTTGGCCCTTTGTAGTATGGGGTATTGACCTCATCGGGCCTTTCCCAACTGCACCCAGAGGAGTGAAGTTCTGCGTGGTTGCAGTAGATTACTTCACTAAATGGATTGAGGCAGAGCCCTTGACAACCATTTCGGCAAAGGACATATAAAAATTCATACAGAAGAACATCGTATGCAGATTTGGCATACCGAGGGTGATAGTGGCTGACAATGGTTCCCAGTTTATTGACAAGGGATTCCAAGAATTCACTACCGACCTCAGGATAAAAATGCACTTTGCCCCGGTAGCTCATCGTCAGAGCAACGGACAGGTGGAGCTGTCCAATAGAACCATAAAAGATGGTTTGAGAAAGAGATTGAAGGAACCAAAAGGAAAATGGCTAGTAGAACTTCCTAGCATGCTATGGTGCTATCGGACAACCCCCCAAAAAGCCACAAGTGAAACACCTTTCTCACTCGTCTTCGGCACGGAGGCCATTATTCCTATTGAAGGGTTTTAGCCATCAATCAGGGTACAAGTGTTCGACATAGAAGGGAACAACCTCGGGTTCAGAACCAAGTTAGACCTAATTGACGAACACAAAGAAGTGGCTGAGCTTAGAAGAAAAGCTTTTCAGCAAAGGGTAGCTATAGCTGTGAACTTGAAAGTCAAATGAAAAGGAATCAAGAATGGGGACCTTGTCCTTCGAAAGGCTGAGTTTAAGCCCCAAAGACCCTCTCATGGAGTACTTCGGGAAAACTGGGAAAGGCCTTCCTTGGTCCTTGATAAAGTTTGGCTAAGAGTCTTTAAGCTCAGCGATATCAAAGGTGGAGAACTAAAAAATACATGGCATTTAGATGCTTTGAAGAAATTCTACACTTAGAAATTTTTCTAAGTGTAGGAAAATTTTCTAGGGAAAATAATCCCATCTAAGGAATCTAACCGAACAAAGTGCAAGTATTTACTTACGAAAGTGACACATTTTCTCCTAAGGCGCGTCAACTGAACATGGCTGATAAAAACAGGCAAAGCTTTGCCAAAAGATATTTGCTAAAGCTAGTGCTATGCCGAAGATGGTTGATAATAAGCGTGAAAGATATCTTCTTGAGGGTCCTAAATCGAAAATGGTCAAACTAACCCTTGGAATCAAAGATCATTTAAGGAGAAACTTGTCTTGAGACTTAGCCAAATTTTGGAGGAAAGAAGGAATTTTATTAATTTGTGCCTCAGTACAACAAGAAGGAGCTTACAAGAAGAAGATTAGAAAGAAAAAGAAAAAATGAGGTCCTAGATGCCTAAAGGACCTCATCATCTCAAGCTACTCCGTCACCAACCTCCTTTGTCACAACCTTCAGCGCCTAAGGAGGAGCAAAAGCAAGATTGAGATGTTCTATCTTTGAACAGGTTTAACGAGGCCCTTCAGGAGGGAATGTCTAAGGCAGCAAGTATAGAAAAAGGAAAAGATGAGGTCAAGTCGGGGTACTTCGCCCAAGACTTGATGATGAGCCAGGACAAAAAAAGCCGTCCTGGAACACAACCTTGGTTGCCTGATCAGCCTTGTCTTTCTCGAAAGAACAAGTCATCCAGCTTGGGCCTCAATCTCAACGACCCTCCCTCTCCATCCCCAGGCTTCTTCATCTTCATCTTCGTCTTCGCCTCCGTTGTCAGTGCCATCGACCTCGGCTTCTTGAAGTTCAGCGTTGTTTTGAAAAGGCCGTTCATCATGAGAACAGGAAGTCCTCCTAATTTCGTCCTTCTGGTAGACCTCATTTGCCGAAGAAAGTGCGATAATCTTCGCACCGAGGTCAGACCACCTTTTAGGAGAATTCTTAAGAGAGCTCCTCCTGACTCTTCAAAAACTCCTCCCAAAGTTTAGCCACCTCATCCTTGGCTATCTTATTGAGCTCGCCATACTTGACGACCCGAGCTAGCACAAAATACTTTGGCCTTCTCCAGGCGCTCTTCGGTCTAGGATCGGATTGAAGATTGTTTTGCTGCCCAAGCTCATAAAGATACACTGTATGCCAAGAGCTGCAAAAGTGAAGACTCCAAGTTAGGATCAAAAGGCTATGA